>JAMKQA010079055.1:0-14677 GCA_024699735.1 Posidonia australis
CCCTTTTTCTCCTTGTCAAGGCATGTAAATATATCTTCCTCCCGATTATATCTCAATGTAATCCCTAATTTTTCTCACATTGCAATCCCTGATTTTTCAAGATTGAGATTTTCTTTCCAATCTCGCCATGGAGGTGGAGGATGGCCCAACACTAATCTAGTGTCCCCTTGCTATGGGTTGTTGACGTGGAGGTTCGCAGCATGCCATGCAAAGGTAGTGAGCTCTGATCATCGTCCTCATTTCGGAGACCATTGGAGGTGAGTTTTTGGTTCTTGGTTATTGAGTTCTCATTTCTCTTCCCTTGCATGCACGAGTGTAATATTGATCCTTGGTTGTTGGCTCTTGATGGGTGCTGTGTGGCTCGTTGTAATATCTACAGACCTGTAAGGGACATCTACGGATTAATACCACAGTTCAGCCTCGCGAAATGGTTCCTTGGTCGAGTCTCGCGGATTGGAACCTCGTTTTGATCAGATTAGAAATTCCAAAACTGATGTAAATTATGTACCAGGATTGATGCTTGTTTATAATTCAGCTAAACTAGTTACATGAATGTTTATCAAGGTCGATTATGTTTAATTCTCTCCCTGTTGTAATTATGTTTTTCTCTTCTTCCTTGTATCGTGTGGTATTTTGTGATCCGTGTGTGTATGTGGGACATAAGATGGGAGAAAATGCCAAAAGAGCACAGTGAGGCACAGTAAAACACCGCCTAATGTCATGCCCTGAAAGCACCACCTCATACCTTACCCTTCCATCGGTCAGCCTGTGTTTACTAGTGACTGTCAACAGCAGGCGACGACAAAGAAAGAAGAGAAATAAAAAGGAGAAGAGAGGACTGGCATCAATGGGAACCATAGAAAGAGAGACAAGCTAGAGGGGGGAGGGGGGGAGAGAGAGAGAGAGAGGGAGGACCAGAGAAGAAGGAAAGGAAGAGAGGCTCGTCAGAGAAGGAGAGAAACATGTCAACAATGTTGGAGATGTGTCCATCACCTCTTTTTTACTTTGATTTCACCAAAATTAGTGATAAATTCGTAGTTTAGCCTGTTCTTGATGTGTGGTAGAAATTTTAGAATTTTTAGCAAGTTATTAGTAGATTTACAGTGAATTTCAAATGAGTTTTGCTACAGTAGTCCACAATGAGCTCTTTGGTTTTGAATATTCGTAACTTGAGTTATACAAATCAGTTTTTAGTAATTTTTGTCTCAAATAGTAGAAGACTTATGATTCTATGTTTCCATGTATTTTTTTTGATTTTAAGGAGCCTATAGTGAGATAGCCTCAAGTTCCCAACTTGGGTGATTTCTGATGTCGTGTTTTCTGGTTCTCTGTTCTGTCTATGAAAACTCGATCCGTAGATTGGTCTCGCAGGTCACCCCCATAGGTTGGTCCTGCAGCCAACTAATGTAGATTCAGTGTTATAGACCCTATGTTGGTGATTATTTAGTGTAAATTGTGGTTTTGATTTCCGAAAATGGTTTATGTGATGAAAATGTTTTGGAAAATGATTTCTAAAAAATGAGAACGCATATGTTTTGAAAATATTTTCTATGGTTTTTGATAGAAACCATGTAGTCGAAAGGTCGTACCGATAGAGCGAGAGTGTTGATACTTCTGAGATTTTGGAAATGAGTCCATGGTCATGGTTGTCTAGTTTGAATCCAAGGATGAAGTCTCGTGACTGTGATTATGGTACTACAAGGTCCAGAGTATGGAAAACCTAAATTACCCATAGTGTCGATGCTGATCGGGTATGGGATTTGAATCCCCAGGTGCTTGGACACAAAGGAGCATCGATAGGACGCACTCTGTACTATGTGATATATGGATATAGTGATGTTGCAGCTAGGGCGTTTGGACTCTTACACGAGGTAGTTTACCGCAGTAATGCAGTAAGGTCAAGATTGGAGTCTCACCGACTGCTTGTGACTAGTCGAGTGCCCGTTGCTAAGGTGACTCGATGAGTTTTCTTTACATATCTGTGTGAGTGTGATTTTGAGTTAAATTTTTAGCCATGGTTTGGCTTTCCAGATATGCACGAAGTGTTTTCAAAGATGTATAAAGTTTTGAAAGAAAAAGATAACAATGATCTGAAAGGCATGATTTGTGATATGATTTCCCGAATATCTATGGTTAGGTTTTACAGTTCTAGTGTCGTTTTCAGATTTGGATTTTGGTACTGTCTTTTATCCATAAATTCTTAGTGAATTCTGGTCTAGACCTTTGGTGGGTAGGTACTTTGTGGCATTGATGTCACTCACACATGTATTCTTCGTGTTTTTGCTTCAAGTGCAAATTGAGAAATGCAATTCGGTCCTAGTGCATATAGCTAAAGCCACGTAGCTGCACACCACGATTCTGGGTAGTGGTAGATTATTAAGATTTATTTTTATTATTAATTTTAATTTTATATAATTAGTTATTTGATAAATTGTTTAGATAGTATTGATATTAGTATGTAACACAACACTCGTGCATGCTCAATGGGAGGTGGGGCACCGAGGTTTCGAGCTCTGGCATTAGAATTGCCAATGTTGAAGTTTTTGTGTTTAATGTGGACTGTGTGCTTTATTTCAAGGTATGCACCCCGTTGATCCCTCTTTTGTGCCAAAATCTTGTAAAATGTGTTAATCTTGTGTTGTGGAAAATTTGTTATATTTTTAGAAGATTTTTACGACATTTTTATAGTGATTTATAAGTCGGGTTTGTTCTCGATTTACTGTTCACGACAAACTTATTTGTTGACTTTGATGTATAATATCATGAGTTTTACATAACCAAGTCTTATGTTTTTTTATCTCAAATGGTAGATAATTTTTTTATCTTCATTTTGATACCTTATATGCAATTTTTGGATGTGTATAGCAAAATCTAGATTAGTTTTTCGAACTTATTGTGTTTTAAAGCTCTGTTTTTCTAATGAGGGCACATAATATTGGCTTGGATTACTGGCTTGTGATGCTAGCTCATATTACTATTGCATTTTTTAGGCTAGTTTTGGGCCTGATGATTAAACTAGTTTGACTTCTAGTGTTATATTTTAGTGTTGTAATTAGCACTGAATTGTTCTAAAGAGAATGTTTTTTTTTCCGAAATGACTCGAGAAAAATGTTGAGAATATTTTGGAAAAAAAATTTCCACGATTCTTAATTTGAACTAATAGATCAAAGGATCATATTGTCAGGACCAAAAGATACGACGATATTCTTAGGTCATTGAGCACGAAGCCTAGGTTGAGATTTTGAGACCAAGAGTCTATAGGTAAGTGTCGTCGAATCTTAGAGGTATAACATTTCTGTATTGACATTCACGAGACGAAGGCTGAGGTCTGCAGGTTTAGGTGCTGATTGAACTCGAAGGTATAATACTCTAGTTGCTTCGAGAGCTAAGACTTGGGGTACTAGCTAAATCTAGAGAATAGGGACTCTGGTTGCTCTGGATACCATTATTAGAAAGTTGAAAAGCTAGACTTTGCCTAGTTGGGCCAATATGGGTAGTTGCACATATCCCGTTTCTAATAATGTCTTGAGAAAGAGGACAACTTTCCCATGTAGTTAACATTTTAAGGGTGCTTTAGTGAAGTTGGACTTCAGGCCGAGCAAGCTTTTCACAAGGTAGTTTGTCCGTGGTAGTGCAATACATCTCAGTAGTTGCTTGTGGTAGAGTCAGTTGCTTGGCGTCAAGCAATACGACTCAGTTGTTTTTCGCCTATATGGTATCGAGGTTTTTCCTGTATTTTTGCCTATGTGGCGATGAGCATGAGATGGCTTTTCGGGTATACATCTTTTAGTTAGAGTGCATTGTGTTTTTTAGAGTTTTGGCCTTTATGGCTTAGATTTAGGGGAGATGTCGTTTAAAGTATTTTGACATACTCTTGTGTTATAGTGATGTTTTACAGTAGTAAATAAAGATTTTTAAAGTTATGATTTTGGTATTGTTGACTCCTATTGAGTTTTGTTTCTAATTTTGTTGTTTTGTGTAGGGTGTGTACTAGGTAAACTTTTTGATAGTCACTTACGTATGTTTTCTCTTGTGGTTTTTAGTTATAGGTGCAGTTACGTAATGGACTTTTTCTCTAGTGCATTATAACCAGAGTCACATAGCTGTACATGTAGGTTCTTAGGTAAATAATTTCTTTTATTAGCCTTCAATTTTATTGCAATATTGTGAATTTAAATTGTTTAAGCTAATATTTTAGGTTGTAGCGGCTGAAGTCGTTACATATACAATGTAACATTTTATCTTAACTTTTATGTCTCAAATTTAAACAAGTAGAAAACTGAAAAAATCATCCAAAGTTGTTTATGAGAAGATCATCCAAACCTTACCCAAAATTTGTAACTAAGTTGTGTATTTCCAAAGTTGTATATTGAAATAAGCAAAAATCGTCCAAAGTTACATTTGAAAAAACTCATCCAAACCAAATTAAGGAGGAGTTTCTACGGTATTCAAGAAAAAATTTAGATTCATTGCAAGTAGCGTAGATATGTCAAATCAAATTTTGAAACGGTACGCAGAGAAGGCCTTGTTAAATAAAGACCAAGGAGAACGGAAATGGTGCATGTCCCATTATTTTGGATCAATATTATGTGGGTTCTAATATATTGACTTGGAATTTTGTCCTTCTGCTACCGTTTGATTGTCAGCAATAATTAAGGAGGAGTTTTCAAGGTATTCAAGAAAATAATTCGAGTAGACCTTGTTAGATAAAGACCAAGGAGAGTGGAAATGATGCATGTTCCATTATTTTCGATCAATATTATGTGCGTTCTAATATATCGACTCGGAGTTTTCTCCATCTACCATCGCTTGATTGTCAACTATATATATTTAAGGAGTTTTCATGGTATTTAAAAAAAAAATTCAAATACATTGGAAGTGGCATAGATACATCCAATCGAATTTTGAAATGGTTTGCGGAAAAGGCCAAGAGAGTGGAAATGGCGCTTGTTCCATTATTTGGGATCAATATCACGTACATTCTCATATATTGATTCCAATTCTTTTGTCCTTGCTTGATTTTCAACCATAATTAAGGAGATTTTACCGTATTCAAGAAAAAAAAAATTCAAATACATTGCATGGATACATCAGATCGAATTTTAAAACCTCTTAATCCGTGAGATACACCACGACAGTTGGTTCATTCAACTTTGAGTTGATAACTTCCTGCAATATAATCATGATAATTATGACCTAAATAAGAAAAGTTAAGAAATAAATTTCAATTATTTTGTAGACTTCTTTGTAATTTTCTAGACTATATAGATTCTTCACAGGTTTCAAAATTTCTAGGGACCCTTCTATAAAATTCTGAAGACTTTACTTGTTAAATATCGTGAGGATGACACGCGCTTGTTAGAAAAACCTTGTTGACATTCACTTCTTTCGCATCTGTAAATGATGTGTCATAACCTTTCCATCAAAAAAAAAAAAAAAAAGGACATTTACATCTTCTGTGTTTATCTGTCAATGATGTGTCATGTGGGAGTTTTTCCACATGACTGGATGTCAATGTCTATCTGTCTCTATCTTAGTTCAATTTGTCAACAAAAAAAAAAAAAAGTCACAACTGGAAGGTTCCCTTCAACTATGACATCAACGTCAAGTAATAATTAGGTTGGCTCCACTTCAACTATGACATCCACCACCTAGCAACGGTGGGTATATGAGATTGGTAGCGTTTTAGAGCTTGACTTGTCCTTATACGTGTATGCTCCCACCAAAAGCATCCTAATTGTGACATTTTCTCATCTGCCTATTCTTGTGTTCTTTTACCTCCTCCTCCTTTGAAAGTCGATTCAAATGTAAGGAGTTACTGTTAGCAAGGTGTTTAAAAGAAATAAGAAAAATTATTTAATGGTATCACAAGATTTTAGCGAAATTCTATTTTAATGGCTATGGTTTAAAAAGTAACATTTTAATATCCAAGGTTTACAAGATAATTAAAATGAGACAGTGTGTTAACAAAAGACTATGTTTCTTGTAAATCTTAAGATACTAAAATAATACTTTTTAAAATCTTAAACGCTAAAATAAGATTTCGCTCAATCCTTGAGACATCGTAAGTAATTTTTCCAAAAAAATAACAAGCTGCCAAAACCATGATTATTAACTAATAAAGTAAGAGAGAGGAGGGTTGAAGATGGATAATGAGAAGCTTCGTCTTGTTAGTTTTTATACAATTAACTTCTAGAATATGAGAAATTACCACCCTACAATTAACATCTAGATAATGAGAAGTTCAGTTGTGGACATGCTTGATTAGTTATTTTATTTGAACCTACAAATATTTCTTCTTTAAGTCATATAACTAAAATAAAGTTAGATAATTACCTTCTCTTTTTTTACCAATGTTCTTTTATTATTGCAAAAAATTAAATTGACAATTTTGAATAAATTATTTATTGAATAAGATAGCCTTTTCTTATTGATATACAAGTATCATTAAATTCCATTATACTTATGAATGTTAGTTTCCTAACCCACATGTTCCTGACAGTAGCAAAAGCCTATTTTAGTGAAAACAAAGGAAAAATATTGTTAAATATAATAAATCATATACTCATTAATACTAATTGATTTTAGTATAATAGTTAAAACGGTACTAGAGTCTGACATATTTACGAGCATTTTTAAGGTACTTTACTATTCCACATTTTATGTGATTTGTTCACACATTCCGGTAGTACATTGTATTCATATCTAAAGATTTCAATATATACGTAGGGGAAGAACACTCCCATTTATACATTAGACAACTCTATACATGTATAATTGTACAAGGTAAATTCCAAATCGTAATCAAATCCTAAGCATATGAGGTTTGGAGATAAAGAACTTGGAACGAGCAAGAGGATGAGACTTCATGAATAAATCAATGATTTGTCTATAGATGATACGAAAATGACTTATATTTCTCTCAATAACCCTATTGTTTCAATCCTATATGTGAATGCCCTTGTCGTGTCCTTTCGTTGCCTTCCATTTTATATGTCTTTTAACCACGGTCAATTAACCTAAACTCGATCAAGAAATGCGACTTGAAGAGCTCATCTCTCACGGAAGTCGATGATTGGTGGGAAGGAAAGAAGAGAAATAGAGAAGAAGATGTGTGGCACTTAGATAAAAAAGAAAGAGAAATAGAAATAAAGTAGTAGCAATTTTGAAGTACGAGGGAATTTAAGTAAAATTAGAGAAATTTTTTTAACTTTTTACATTCCTCCAACGATGTTAGTAGTCGACTAACATAAGGACGTTCACATGAAAGATTCGTAACGACAAGTACATTGAAAAAGGTCTGTAATCACTTGGTGTAGTGGTGAAGTCTCTTTGTAGTCGTATGAGAGATCGAAAGTTCCCTTCATAAGTTCGTTTCTGATGAATGATGGAAGAAAAAATTATGAAAATATTTGTTATGATAGAAATTTTTCCAAATATTTGTTATGATAGAAATAGATATTAAAAATCGTTTCAAAAAAAAAAAGTTACATTGGAAAAGAGGTAATGAGTCAAACTAAAAAATAAAAAAAAACTCAAAAAAAAATTATGCTGATACAAAGCTCACAACTTATCTAGATGCTACCAGATGACTGTGACTACTCGCCAACTCTTCACCACATTTCTTTGTTTTTGTTTCTATTGGAAATGCAATATGGAGTTTTTCCCTATCACTCGTCCATTATCCTAACAAAAGAATCACAAGCAGAAGCTTCGTTTCCTGTACCACATGGAGAAAACATGGACTTAGGCAAGCGCGTGGGACCCACCTCCTCTAGAAGCAGGCGCTGCAATCTCAAAGAAGAAACCTCCTCAATCCAGCCAAGTTGATCACAAGACGATTGTGACTTATACCAATCTTCTTCAAGACAACATATACATAGTATATATACACATACAGTACCCAACCTCTCATCAACCACTTCAAATTAACAGCAGAGGCCTGTGTGTGTGTACCGTGTACGCCTTACACTTCTTCAACTTCAAGAAGAGAAAAAAAAAAAAAAAACCATGGTTTCTTCTTGTTGTCATCTCGGGTTCTTCTTCCTGTTGTTCATCTTGATTTCTTCGGAAGCTTACAGCAGCACCAGCAACGCTCATGCAAGGCCACTGCCACTTCCTGATTCCATGCCCAACCAGCAGAGTAAGTGATGGGCACAATCTACTTCCAGTTAATTATGTTTTTATTTTGAGGAGTCTTGTCCTTGGCGCTTTAACAGTCACATGTATCTGAATATTTCCTTCTCCAAATCTGCATTGTTCAGGGTTTGTGAAGCTGATGGCGTCCCTGGGGATCGTGTGCCAGTGCTGTGATGGTGCTGGAGGCACATGCCAGAGCACATGGGATTCCTCTTGTCCGAACCTTCAGTGTCGGCCATGGAAATTACTTTGATCACAGAACGCTTTCGTGCTTTGTTTACATCTACAGTATGTACATAAATTATTTGGAAGTTGCTTTGCTTCTGTCCAACGAGATTTTAACTTTCCTCACCGGATCGCGAGTGTATCGAGCTATTAATTAATTTCTGGAAACAACGGTTCAAGCCATCTCCGAAACTCATAAGACCGATTTTGTAAATTTTCAAGTTGTTTTTTATTTGGCTTTATTTGCACATTATATATACTATTTGGAATGTTTTCAAAACATTTATTATTTGGAATAAACAAATATATACGCATGGCTTAGTAACAATTATTTCCACAGTTTATTAGAAATAATTACTTATAAATAAAAAATTAAACCAAACACATACAAAAAAGTCAACTTATTAAAAAAATCTAACTTATTTCTCATATGTAAAATTCATTGAAAACGTTAAAAATAAAAAATTATGAGAGATAACTTAAAAAAAAATAACTTTTTACTATAATCAATTTATCTATAATCGTTACCAAATACAGTCTAAGTGTGTACTTACTAAACTTCCCGACTTTGTCATCCTGTAACGCTCTCAAAAAACTTTGGCATGACCATTGTAATAGAGAACTTATCTGTTTTTTTTTTGGTAAACAATAATCTATTAATTAATCTGGGAAACAATCACAACCAGTCTGTACCACAGTACTGTTCATCGTCAATTACAAACCAGTTGGAACAAAAGATTCCAAACTCCAAAAGGAACATAATCAATATCAGGCCGAATCAAAGTATTCAAAAATAAAATCAGAACAGTATAATTCGATCAACAAGAGATTAATCAAAAGATGGGGTATTATTTTCAGTATTCCTTGTGGGCTAGTAGGAATCCTGAGCCCTGTTGTTTTGTGGAGCATGAGTTGTGTGCTCCAAAGCACTTTCATTATCCATGGCTGCTTTGGCATGAAGGGTCTCTTCTTGTTCAAAACCTATACCTAAGTTGTAAATTCAGGAATGACAAATAGATAAAATTTCGTTAATAATAATATGAGGAGTTTTACATGAACTCCTAAATATTCTGTTATTCCGCTCCTTCCATATAAACCACAAAATAATCTGAATCAAAGTGTGATTGCCTTTAAGAGGGAAGTCAAATAACTGTGTGGGAATGAATTCAAATAAACATATAGCAGGATATAGTAGTTTCTTAATAAATGCATACCATATAATTGTAGCAAAGGGACAAGTAATAAAAAGATGATTAGTGGTTTCCTCAAAACCTCTACAAAAGGTACATATATCTGAACCAATCTAACCCCTTTTACAAAGGTGAACTTTAGTTAAAACCTTATTGAATAATACCAACCAGGAAAATAATTAAACCTTTAAGGAAACCCAACTGAGCCAAATTTCATTATGAAATTGGAATCTAAGTCCACCGTCATTTATAACATGGTATCTTGATTTGACAGTATAGTAGTTTGTAGAGGGGGTCCATTCCAAAGTGTTTTCCTCAGGATATAGCGTTATGGTTCTTAGAATATCTGTAAGTATGTCCGCCTGGGATTGAATTTTGTCTAAATTATCATATGAAGAAGGATCAATAAATAATTTATTAAAATCTACTCTATAAATTGCTACTGTTTTTGCTATTGAAGCCTTTTTAAATTTAGCCAACTTAAAAAGATCTGGTAGGTAATGTTTTAGTTTTTCCCCACACCATCATTTATTTTCCCAGAAAATAGTGGTGTTCTCATTTTTGACTTGGAATGTGGTGAAGGTATTTAGAAAATTGAAGCAGTTCTTTATTTCTTGCCAAAGTGGAGATGATCTCCCTGTTGAGGAATTTAGAAGTGTCCCTAGCCATGATCGAGAAAAATATCTAGCCTTTATAATTTCTTTCCACTTTAGGGAGTGTGAGTTAAAGAGTAGCTGCCATAGCAGCTTTGATTTTAGGGCTATATTGAAACTTCTAATGTTTATGATTCCCCATCCATTATGAGTTTTGGATCTGCATAGCATTTTCCTCTTAACCAAATGTAGAATGGAGGAAGAATAAGAATAGGATTTCCATAGGAATTTGCTCCTTAGTGTGTCAATTACTTTTTCCACCTTAGCTGGCAGGTGTAGAACAGAGAAGTAATAAGCAGGTATAGCTGAGAATACTGAATTTACCAGAGTAAGTCGACCACCAAGAAATAATTGCTTGGCTTTCCAAAGAGAGAGTTTTTTTTGAGATTTTTTCGATTACTGGTGACCAATCTGAAACATTTGCCTTCCTATAATGTAATGGTAAACCAAAATATCTGATAGAAAGGGGGGATGTGGAACAGCCAAGAATATGAGAAGATCTGATGATGGATTCGTCAACAACCCCTACACCAGTGAGAGATGATTTCTGGAAATTTATCTTTAATCCAAAACAGGATTGGAAACAACACATAATCCTCTTGATGTTAATTATATTTTCTTCAATGGCTGCTAGAAATAATATCGTGTTATTAGCATATTGTCTATTAAGTATGTGTGGTCCACCATTAGGCAGCTGAATGCCCGCAATCAAGTTGTTGTTCACAGCAAGGGATAGCATCCTATTTCGGATGTTAGTAACAACAATAAATAGAAGGGGGGATAATGGATCACCTTGTCTTAAACCATTAGAAGCTTTGAAAAATAATTTGGGAGAGCCATTTATCAAAATAGAAAAACTGACTTGAGAAATGCACATCCTAATCTAGTTTATCCATTTGGGGCCGCAACCTAATCTTGATAAGGAATCCAGTAAAAATTCCCAATTAACATTATCGAATGCTTTCTCAAAGTTCAGTTTTAGCACATACCCCGGGATGCCCCCACTTTCATAAAGTTTAGTGTTTCTTGAGCCATCAAGAAACAATCTCCTATATATTTTCCAAGGATAAAGGCGCATTGGGAATTATCGATGACTGTATCAATAATAGGGGATAATCGAGAAGCCAGAGTCTTAGTTATGATTTTGTATGGACTATTAATAAGGCTGATAGGCCTGAAGTCTCTAATACATTGTGCACCCTCCAATTTAGAGATAAGGGAGATAAAGGTTTGATTGATGGGTGCTAGAAACTCAATATCTGAGGAAGTATGTAAACTATCGAATATTTCAAGAATATCTAATTTTAGAAAATTCCAGAATTGATGGAAAAAACACAAGGGGAATCCATCAGGACCAGGGGCCTTATCTCCATATAGTAATTTAACATTTTTGAAAATTTCTTCTAGAGAAAAGATTACTTCCAAGTTCTCTGGATTTTAAATTTTTGTAGGAATTAATCTGTCCCAATTCAGAGTTGGAGTATAACCTTTAGGTTTATTGAATAGTTTGGTGAAGTGTTCCTTTATTTCTTTGGATATAACCACGGGAGAATAGGAAATGTTGTCCTTAATCTTCAGGGAGTGAATGGCATTCATTCTCCCCCTACACTTAACCATATTGTAAAAGAAGGATGTGTTTAAATCCCCTTCTTTAAACCAAAGGATTCTGGACTTTTGCTTCCAATTCACTTCTTGTTCTTTAAGTAAGGTGTAGTGTTCATTCAAAAGATCTCTCTTATAAATCAAAAGGTTATCTTGTATCTGGTGAGATTCTGCCAGAGCATCAATGGAGGCAATATGAGATTCAATATATAATAATATGTTATTTCGAGCCTCCCTAACAGGTCTAATCCAACCACTTATCTGCTTTTTTAAGAGTTTCAGTCTAAATGCAAATTTTACAACAGGGGTGTTGGAAAGACAAATGTTGTGGGATCTTTGCCAGCAATTCTCTATGAAGGATGCAAATCCCTCAATAAGAAGCCAAGATTTATAGAATTTAAAAGGGATAGGACCCCAATCTATGGGAGTAGTGTTAAGGGTGATAGGAATATGGTCAGATGCCACCCTAGAATTTCCCAAACAATAGGCATTGGAGAATTTATTAGCCCAGGCAAGTGATATGAGGAAACGATCAAGTCTGACCATGGTGGGCTGGGATTGCATGTTAGACCAAGTATATTTAAAATTACTTGGAGATAAATCCAGTAACAAATTACTATCTATAAAATCATTGAAGAGATTCATATCAAAAGATATGGTACATCTAGTAGAATGTTCATAGGGATATCTAACTAAATTGAAGTCTCCACCAATAACCCACTTGGAGTTAACCCTTGTGCTTAGGGAATTAAGTTCCTCGATAAATTCAGTTTTGAGTTTGTGATCACAAGAACCATAGACACTTGTAAGCCACCAGTCAAATCCATCACAGAGATTTCTAAAGTGTAAGGATAGACTATATGAAGCAGCAATACTATTAACCAATGTAATATCTCAATCATCCCATCCAATTAGAATCCCCCCAGAGGCACCTATCGAAGGGATAAAAGATCACTGATTTAGTATACCAGCTCCCAGAGATCGAAGAACACTGGGAGAAAAATCTTCGGATTTTGTTTCACTAATTATTAAAATGTTACATTTATTAATTTTAACTAAATTATTAATGACTCTCTTTTTTCCTCTAGAGCCCAACCCTCTAATGTTCCACGCTGAAATAATCATAAATAATTGGTAGATAAAGAGAGAGAGGCAAAGCCCTCAACCAAATCTGCATTGTTCTTTAATTGATCCTAGGAAGATCTTGATCTTTCCTAATAAAGTCTAGGAAATGTTTTGCCTCTACTGTGTCATTCAGTAAAATACCTAATTTCTCACAAAAATGAATGAAATGCTCATATGACTCCCAAGTGAGAGCATCATGCACCAAATTGCTAGCATTCTCATCTGAACATGAGCTATCAAAACTAGAATTAGCTGAATTAGATTTATCAAGATGTAAATCTGTATTCAAAGAGCCTGAATTGACAGAGGAAGAAAAACTTGTACTGGGGCATGTATTGGAGTGGCGGGGTGGGTATCTGAGACAACTTCAGAAGAACCAGCCATGTTGTCCTTCTCCAAACAGTCGAATACAACAAGCACCTTTTTAAATTTAGCCAGAGATAGATTCTTTGCTTTGATTTCAGCTTCCACAAATCTGGATGCTTCATCTATATACGGATTGACCCCAGGAGTGGGGCAAAGGTCATGTTTAGCACCTGAGTTAGGAGACAGAGTGGGCAAGATGCCCGTAGAAGTTACAGAAGGGGGAATGGTGGGACTAATGGGTCTGATCCAAACGTTCTTACCACCCCTAGGCTTTTTGTTACTCTTGCCACCCCTACATCCCTTATTATTCTTGAATGACTTACGAGTGGAGTGGAGACCAGTAGAACCAGATGAGGATGGTAGGGTCTTAGAAGGCCAAGTAGGGAAGGAGCTCATGGTAGGGTTGGAAAGGGAGGAGCTGGAAGGGCAAATTTCCCAGCTTCTCCTATATCGAATAGGGTATACCAAGCTACCAAAAGCAAAGAAACGACAGTCAGGGATGTCTTTACCTGGATGAACCCTGATTCGAACCCGGGAATACCCCAAAGATTTTGCAGAATCCATAGATAGGTCAACTTCGAGTAACTCAGCAAAACCATAGATCATATGATGAAAAATATCCATGTTCCAAAGATGGTGAGGGATGCCTTCTAACTTAATCCACTCCCCTTCTTCCTTGAGAATGTGAACAACGTTGGAGTTGGGGGACCATGGGATAAAGGAGGCTGAGATCATTTGCAAGGATGCACCATACATATTCAGACAGTCATTCCTAACTTTGGTTGAAGGGAAGACCAGCAGAAATTTACCTGAAGAGAATGCTTAGACCTCTATTTCAGAAGCGCAAGGCCAACATGTCTTGATATGATCAACTAATATTTATTGAGTTAGCTTGGTAGAGTGGGAGGTGACTATGACACTCCGAGAAAAGACTAAGAAACGATCGCACACGGCTTCGGAAGGAGGTAAAGTTGCGGGATAAAGAGTGGTCAGACCAGCCATATTATGAGTTTGCCGTATAGAAGGTTGAGCGGCCTGAAAAAAATTTACAAATCGCTGCAGAATGAGTGGGTGCTTTGCATTTGAAACAAACTCCAGCAAACTTACATCGTTTTTTTTTATGTCCTGTATGACCACAGTTAAAACATCTCCCAGTAGAGCGACAGAAAATTACCTAGGAGGAGGCGGATCTCATTCTGGACACCACCTTCCAACCTTCTTCCGAGATAGAGGAAGGAAAGTTTTCGTGCGAGGAACCAAGCTTGGAAAGGCAGGGTGGGTATTTTACAAGGGAAGAAAGTGGAGCAAACCTATTTCTATTTCCCGGGATGCTTATTTCGCAAGAAATAGGAGAGGGGGGGGGGGGGGGGGGGGGAA
>JAMKQA010079056.1:0-11185 GCA_024699735.1 Posidonia australis
CCCCCCCCCCCCCCCCCCCCCCCCCCCCCCCCCACGATGACGTCCTAGAGATTGTCTGGGTTAGGGCCATTTTTGACAGAGATGTCTGGATCCATTGTTGGAACCACTGTCAGTTCTAGCAGATTAACAGAGCATTGTGCCAGCTGGGGCGTTGACAAATACAACCTCAAGCTATTCCCTTTCGAGTATGGAAGATTCCAGGCCTGCCACTAGATCGATGTTTACGGACCACAGCTCCTGGACTAGGCTCGTCACAACTCACCTACTCTGGCGGACGCCACTGCTGAGGACGAGGTAGTGTGGGCTAAGTGGATGGACACCGAGTTCTCTGCTCTGATGATCTCTCAAAGGTCCCACTTTCTTGGGTGCTGTGACCATGCCAGTGGAACCCTTGGCGCGGTTCTCCTGCTACTCCAGTGTGCAGAAATACATGAGGAGATCCGATACGGTCACGGCAAAAATGGTGAATCCGGAGGAAGAGATAGAACCCAGAAACACCAAGGGAAGCAAAAGGATAAGGAAAGGAGTCGCCACCTAGTCTTTTAATGGAAAGACAGGGAAAACCAAAAACACAAAAAGGCAGAAAGCAAACAAGATGCAAAGATGCATGTGTGATCCGTGCCTAATGGATAATGCAAGATGAATGTGGGCCAGAGAAAGGGTAAGGATTCTGGTTACGCATGGGGAAGGGGTTAGGCACCCTCATGTGCCTGAGAAAACTCGGTCTTTCTAGGCTTCCTATTGTCTATGTTTTGCTAAATGCGTGCTTGCTTATTCTCTATGCTCATGCAAAAAATGCGATCGAAAACATGCCAAGTCAATGCAAAGGAAAGAAATCAAGGATAAAGTTAATCCGAGGGTCAGATGTAGGCATTGGCAATGTCGCATTGCTGTATGCCCTTGGGCGATGAGGAAAATCGTGAAAATTCTCGGAAAGCGTCTCGCAAAATAGCGGAAATTGGGATAAATCCGAGAAAATCAAAAAGGAAAAAAATAATCCTTGTTTCGGGACGAAAACAAGTGAAAACTGCGAAAAATCGAGGAAAACCCGGAAAACAAGGAGAAAACAAAGCTCGGAACAAGCTAGAAAAGCGTGCACCAAGCAAGGAAGAAAAGACGGGAAAATCCATGCAAAAAAGATGTGAAAAGTATGCAAAATGCAAGTGTGAGTGCAAATCTGAAGAAGTCTAGGGGGTTTTGTGCAAAAAGCCCAAATCCAAGGAAAACTGACATTCAGAAGTCCAAATCATCGAGAAATACATAGGAAAACACATTCCATGCATGTATGAAGAAATCTGGGGTCAAATGTGCATCCCTAGTGAAAGGAAGCTCTCTAGGGGTCTGAATGCGATTTACCCACTAATGCATGCAATGCAAATCAATTCGGCATAAAATCAAGGTAAAAATGCAATAAAATGTCTCAGAAATGATTCAGGAAGCTTCAGGGGCAAAATGGTCATTTTACCCTTGAAAACAGGCAATCAGAACAATTCTGCAAAGCAAAGGGGTAAACTGCAAAAAACCCAGCAAACAAAGTATTCCAGGAAGTTCTGAAGAAATTCAAGGGCAAAAATGTAATTTTCACTGAGATTAAAACATGCAGAAGAAATTCAGTGAAAAAGGAGGGTTAAAATGCAATTTACACAAGAAAATATGCTTCTGGAAAGTTTTTAAAAGAAGTTCAGGGAGTTCCATGCAATTTTCACATTAAAACATGCTCTCTGGATGCTTTATGTAAAACACAGGGGCTTATATGCAATTAAACCAGTAAAATTGTGCATTCTGAAACATTTTGAAAAAATATATGGGCTTATATGCAATTTTCACAATAAAATGAACTGTTAGAAACTTTTCAAGGAAATCCAAGGTTATCAATGCAATTTGTCTGAAGCAAAACACATTTTATAAACTCTGGAGGGCTTTTATTAAAGTTTTAAACTCAGAAAACATTACTTTAAAAATTCAGGGTAAGAAATGTAATATTTTCAGTTAAAACTTTATTCGAAACATTTTGGAAAAATGAATGTAGGACCTAGATGCAAGAAAAGGACCTAAAAGTAATTCCAGAAGGGCCTAAATGAAAGAAAAGTAAAACTTCTGGATTTATTAAAAAAGTTTTTAAAGTTTTTTTTAAAAATAAAAAGAAGAAGACGACAGCGCCGGCGACGGAGCTTCGCCGCCGGCGATCGCCAGAGGAGACCAAAGGGGAGGCTCCTGGGGTCTGATCTCAGATCAGATTCCACAGGAAGCAAGAGGGAGAGATGGAGAGCACATCCAACGGAGTTGATGGATGATCCAACGGCTGGAACGACCTCCCCACCTCGCCTGCCGTCGGGCTGTTCCGACGACGACCACGGGGAAGAAGGAAACCTGTCAGGGCTGTGACTCGGTGTTCCTGTGCTCGGGGAGGCATTGTGGGTAATGATGTGAGGCTTCGAATTGCTCTAGTGTCTATCAACACTCCTTGCAATATGTAATCGTTGATGTCGACTGAGATGATCAGAGGCCTTTCTTGTTTGGACCATGGTGGGAGCTCGGATTCTCTGAATACGATATTCTTTCGCTCGAACTGCTCCACTTCTTCTTGGACCAAAGCTAATGGGCTTTCTATCTTTGGTCTCACCTAAAGTTCATTTATGGCGATAAAGTTGAATTAGTTAAGGAGTTCAAGATCCGCGATTGTCAATTCTTTGGCATCGGCGGAAACTTTCTCCCTGTCTTCGACCTCTTCATCCTCTACTTCACTATCTCAAATGTCGTTAGATATCACTTCCCATTCCTCCTCATGCTGTTGGAGATCTTCATTTTTCGTGGAGAGATTGTGGGTTTTGGAGGGCTCGGCATCCCTAAAAGCCATGACTTTGTGATTGGGGAGAGGGTCATTGTGGACTTGTTGTTGTTGTCCCTCCTGTTGCCTCAGCCTGGCCTTGTCTACCAAGACATCCCATTCAAATATATCGGCATCCACCATGATGTACACCACATCTTTGAAGGTTTCTATGAAAGGGACAAAATTTTCTTTGGTCATAATTTGGTGCTTTTGGTTTGACTGGGGGAAGGTCGATGGCCTTTGCCTCAATTAGTGGGTAGAGTAGACACCCCGATTTTGAGGCGACTCGTAGGTGAATCCTCTTGAAGATGTTGCTTTGGATGCGGCAAGCTTAAACCACTTTTGAACCTTATTTGACATTTTAATTAGCCCGAGATCGTCGCACAAACTGACCCCAAGCCTATGGTCCGGCAGCTAAGTGGGAGCACCACAGTGGAGCACCAAAGTGGCACACCACACTGGCGCACCAAGCTGGCGCACTCATCAGGCGCACCATGTAGGCGCACAACCACTTCTCAGGCTGCTAGCTGTTGGCTTTCTATATTCTGTGCTTGTAACCTTCACTTGCGAATATTCCTCACGAATCTACGCGAGGCTGTTGGTTTTTGAGGCCTTTTGCATCCCAGGAGTTCCCCTTTTCTTTTCTCTTTAAAAGGTCCCCCTGAAGGAGCTTTCTGGTCTCTTAGAAAATTCTTAGCAAGCCACCCACTCCTAGCAACCTGCATCCCAACTTCCAGGGCACAATCTCGCATCCCTGAGCAATCCCAACCGAGTCCAAAGCAACAAGGAGGAAATACCTTGAGCCATTCAAGGAGGAGACACCCAAGGAGGTAAGGTCCTTTATCCATTTCTCCACTTAGATTTTACTTAGCATTCTGGATAAAACCCTGCAACTAAACTGATATATTGTATACATAGATGTTCTCTCATGCCTTCCTGTGTCTTTTGGATATTCGTGAAGTTCCCTTATATGTCCATTGATTCTCTGTCATGATAAATTTTGCACGGTGTGTTAACAATGAATCATAGTCTTATGTAATCGCATGCTATGACCGTAATGCATCCTTTTTACATGTTTTATCTTTTCCGCATGATCCCTGAGTCAATTGAATCACTATATGAATCAGAGAACCCATCAATAGTAACTGTAGTCCTTGAGAACCCATAACATGCATGGTTAGAAAAGAGAGAATGAAATGGATGTTCAAGTCTTGATTTCTTAACATGATTATGTTCCCTAACATTTGAAATAATGATATGAATAATCTTTCAAGTGATTGCCTGCATGCATTTGCTCCAGGCTTTGAAGTCAGACCATAGTATGAAACAGAGTATCTAGGGTGCACAAACCTAGGGCACCATCCTGGCACACCAAACTGGTGCACCATCCTGGCACACCAGGTTGGCGCACCAAACTGGCTCACCAGCCTGGTTGCAGGGTGCGTAGCCAACTTTGCATCATGATCTGCATGCTATTCCGATTGTCTTGGACTTTGATCTTTCTGATATTTGTTCTCTGATATATCATGATCATTTATGCATCATTTCAACATATAATAGCCCTATTTGTTTTAGTTTTGCATCTAGTGTAGTCAGCTTGCCACTGGGGTCTGGTGAACTGGTTGCCCTATGGACTCTTGTTTGGGGAGTTCTTATGCAACAGTCCATGATCCAAAATCGAGTAGCATGGCTGAAACCCTTTAGCTTTATTTAGTATAGGAGTTGTGTGGTCTTGTGTGAGGCATATTGCCCTTGAGCACAAGACCCATATCATGTTTTCTTGGGTTTCCTCTTTCCTTATGACCTTGTGGAAGAGGGGGAAACTCACTCACATGTGATCAGATGTTTTAGATGTCCATGATGCATTTTCAGATGATTTTATGCATATTTGCAAGGTTTTATATCGCACATTAGTCTAGCTTACTGTCTGACCTGTATTTTGATAGGCGCACCACATAGGCGCACATATGTGGCGCACTAGTCTAGCGCACCAAACAGGCGCACCTGCCTGTTTTCACTGCACACAGTAGCTTTTTGGCATGGTATTTAGCATGATTCCCGATTTGCTTTGTCTTTGGTTTTGTTTGGGTGTCCTCCTGGATATATCAGGATGACTCCAATCTTTTTTCATCCACATTTGTGCATGGTAGCATAGGTTTTGCATATAGCAAAGTGAGGACGAAAGCCACTCGGTGTTATTGGATCTTTAGTCATATCCGTGCAATATCTTTGCATCGGTGTTTGATCCACCACTCGGGTGACCTTTCTGAGTATTAGGACACATCCTACAGTCTCTCTACCCATGTTAGCATAAGGCACCACTTGCATGTAGCATTGCATGGCATATCGCCCTCAGGCGTACAGAAACAGGCTGAAAAGCCAACATTTCACATAAGTAAACGAGAAAACCCATGAAAGATCGTTTTTTCGGGCGCACGAGGGTGCCTAATACCTTCATCGTGCGAAACAGGGATCCTTGTCCATTTTCTGGTTCATGTTGACCTTTTCCATTGGTTTTATGGCATGGTTTTAAATGTTTTAAAATGGTTTTCCTCGTCTCCCATTTTCAAGTAGACTAGGTGGCGACTCCTGCATTTTTATCATTTGCTTTTTATTGTTTTGCCGTGACTTTGCCGACCCTCGTGCATTTGGCCTTTCGCGCCACCTTCGAGGCTGTCATTGGCATGGTTATAGGTAGTAAACTTGTCTTGATCCTCTCTCCGATGTTGGCTGTGGTGGTGGCACATTGTGGTAATTGCCACTGCCTCTGTTGTTGGCGTTTCTTGCAAGGTTGTTGTTGGGACTGTCCTTATTCCACTGCTGTTGGGGTGGACCCCATTGTGGTCGGGGTTTATTCCACCGTTGTTGTTGGGATTGGCCCCATTGCTACTATTAAGGAGGATTCCATTGTTGCTGGAGAGAGGTCCATAGTCATTGGGGAGAGTTCTAGGGTTACTGAGGGGGATTCCATGACTGCTGAGGAGGACTCCATAATGGTTGGACATGATTGCGGCATGGCTCTGGATGATGCTCTTGTATTACCTTTTGCTTTAGTGGCCTTGGCACACTGCTGATCTTGTTCACCGCTCCTGTCACACCCACGACTACTTAGGCCTTCCTTGTTTTTCTTGGCTCATCAATAAATTCATGAAGGTTCTCCTTGACAGAAGCAGCAACTTTATACAAGGTTGCTACCGTAGGGCTGTATGTGTTGACTAGCCCTTTCTTTATAGGTCTAATAGTAATTGCAATGAGAGTTTGGACCACCTGTCTTTCTGGGATAGTGAGGCCTGATCTGGCTGTCATCTCGCGCCATCTGTTAGTGAATGTTATCCAACTTTCACCCTGCTTCATGACTTCTTTACTTAAGTCGTGGAAAGTTGGCTTGGGGTCAATTTTATGTTGGTACTTGGTAAGGAAGCATTCTCGAATTTTGTCGAAGCTACTGAGATCTTCCTTGGAGAGGGTGAGAAACTAGTCCATGGGCTTGCCCTATAGAGACTAGAAAAAAGAGATGAATGACAAGCCCCACGTCATAGAAATACGGGGCTGACTCCATTTGGAACCGAATGATGTGGCTATGGGGGTTGGTGGTCTCGTCGAATTTAGGAGTCTTCGGGTATTTGAACCTTAGGGGGGAAACAAATTGGAGGAAACCGACTCATGTCAAAGTTTGTAGGAGCCTGAGTGTACACTCCCAATGCACTAAGCATCTTCCTTATCTCTTCCAAACTGTTCATCCCAGCTGATGGGGTTGGGATGTTGGAGTTTGACGCCTGCTGCTAGTAGAATGGTGGCTGGTAGCTAGTAGTAATCTGTTGTGGCTCACGCTGTAGGGGGGTGCCTGGTGATAGTGATATCCTTGTGGTCACTGGTTGCCGATTGCTTGTTGTTCGAAGAGTGGATTGATTCACTCCTGGTACTCGCCATGTTGGAATTGATTTTGTTCTTGGAACAAGGAGTTGGCCCTTGCTTTAAATCCTTCGTCGAGCGTGTTGCCTTGCCTTTGAGGGTTTGTGTCCGATGATGGGTTCCCATGCTATCCCTGGTGCAGTTCTTCAGGGATATGGTCCTCAGCTGGCCTTCGTTGTCCTTCCTCAAATGTGGGTGACTTTTGGAGATGGATTCTGGGTTGTTGGGATGGCCCTATTGTGTTAACGCATCTTTGTTTAGGAACTGATACATGACTTTGTACTGGATTGAATCAGGGTCCAGTGCTTCTCCTATAGTGGGATGATAAATGATGAGGATTGGTTCCTCCCTTGACGTGCTAGCTGTCTCAGATCTATCTGTGTGCGGCTGCTCTGCTCATGTGATCTGGTTCATCTTTCAAAGCTTCAAAGAATGTGATGCCTCCTAGGAGTGTAAAATGCTAAAACTTGGGCGTTTAACATATGACGCCAAGGAAATTAGCGTTCAATACTTTTGACTCTTTTCCTCCTCTCCCTTTTTTTTCACTCTTTATTTTTTTAATTGTTTTTTTCTTTTTTTTTATCCTTTGATTTCTTTTTTTTTAGAAAAAATAATATAAGGAATTACAAGTGATTACAAAAAAGACTATGCTTCCTAAGACAAGTTTATAGTATAGAAATGAAATGAAAATAGGATTTCACTGTCCATAAGAAAGTCCCTGTCCAAAAGGTTACACCTGTAGCAATTATACAGTGACAGTGAAAGAAAATCACTGAAAACAACAACCAAAGTATTGACGCCTATACTGGGGTGTTTAACGTAAAATGCCCAATTCCAGGCATACAACGCTCCTATCACAGAAACCTGTACAGCAACACTTTCAGACAATCACTTTAGATGTTTTTAAATTTTTCCACTTATTATTAACGTATTAACTTGCGTGACACTCAGGCTACCTAGGGTGTGGGTATGGCTGATTTCTGAGATTTGTCTATGGGTCCTCACAATTGGGATAAAAGGTCACTTTCTGGGTACTGCTCCCTATCTCAACTTCTGAGACTCCTTGGGGAGCCTAAGCACACTTGGATCCCTACCTTGTAGAGGTAGAGTCTAGCGTACCTAGGATTAGTTGGGTCTCTTGCATATCAATCACACAAGCACAACCAAGCCACAGAGAGAGGGAGGTAAGAATACGATTCTTAACTTGGGATTCTAACTTACTTTCACAAAAGTCAAGGGAGAGAAGAGTGCCCCTTGTGAAAGTAAGTGACAACACAAACACCTCTCTTAAGTCCTTTGCAATAGAGGTACTCAGGATTTAAGTGGTTATTTGTGTAATCCAAGGAAAGACATAATCCAATTAGTTCCCCAATAAGGGCCATGCAAGTCACAGAGAAAACAACGATTTTTATTTGCTTTTTCAAAAAGCACCCAAAAATTAAGACTCTGGTCCCTATGGCAAAACCGATCACTTCACACCTTGATCCTTGGGCTAGTATGCAAAAAAGAAAATGAAAAGAATTTCGAAAATAGGAAAGGAATCTGTTTGGATGCGTAAGACGCCTAGGAAATGACATCTAACGTAGAACGCCAGAAGTGGAGCGCCTAACGTAGAATGCCTTCAAAGTGGCATCTAACACATTGACAGGGAATCTTTTCAGAAAAAGTTGTATTTTTTAATCAACCACCCCTTCTCCCAAAAACCAAAACCGAATGAGAGATGGTTGCATCCATTTTAGCGTAAAAGAAAATCAAATAATCAAGAGGTTGTGGAACCATAAAATGCTATGAGGAATTTCGCCATGCCTCTTAAAAATGTACAAAGAAAAGGTGCAAGGAAAAGAAAGGAAGAAAGAAGAAAACACAGACCTAACATGGGGGCACTTTTAACCATCCCACCGTGATCGCTAGTCTATGGATGCAGGATTTCGGAGGGGGAAACAATGTTTCTTTGGTTTCGTTGTTTCGTGGGCCTCGCTTGTTTCCCTTTATTTTATATTCAATTCCTCCACTCCATAGATGTCGGAACTGGTGTGATCTCCACTCTCGGTTCGTGGCCCTCAAGACGCCTTGGGGGAGATGTTGTGGTTGCAGGTTCAACTACTTTAGTACGATGCAAGCATCGCCTAAGGGTGCCCATGCAGATGAGCTTCTTCTTCTTCTTCTTTTCCTTGCAAAACAAAGTTAAAGTAAAAATGCAGATTAATACAGTGTAGTAAGTGGCTCAACAAAATAAATTACAAGTATAAAAGTGAAAGGAAAAGATACTTACCCGAGGGTTTTATTCTCCCAGTTGCAACTAGATGTATACGCCTAACTATAATATGTGAATATGACATGAAAATGCAAAATGCAAAATGAAAACCCCCTTTGGTTTATGATGCGTGTGCAAGATGCAAGACGTCGGTGTGACGTGGTCGGATCCGACAAAAGACTTAAACTCGGAACTTCTCTACCCTCTTTCTCTCTACCCGAGGGTCTTTATCAACCCTCTTTTTTCGTCCCCCGAAATTCTGGTTCCCCTTTAAAATTATCCCCCTTCTGGTTCTCCTTAAAGGCTAGGGATGCCCCTCTATTATAGGGGGACAGGGGAACCTTAAAAAGAAAAATGATCTGAACTTGGCAAGAATGTACAGCTACCTTTAAAAATTTCCAAATTAGAAGCGTTATACGCCATGGATCAGGCATTCAATGTAAGACGCCCAGCACTAGGCGTTCTACGCACTTCCGACGTCAATTGCCAGCCAGGAGTTTTTAATCCTCAATTAATGACTGATTAAGATTTGATTAACCCCTAATTATGCAATCACGCAATCAGAGGAGGTCCAAACAAGGTAAGGATTCAAAAGATCAAATTTTGCCAAATAAGGAAAGAAGACTGACGTGGAGGGCCTGGGATGCAGATTTGAGCGTTCAACACCCTCCTTCAACAAAGTTTCCAGATTTGGCTTAGAGATTTGAAATCTGAAATTGGAGGCAATGATAGGTAATCTTATCCAACGAGAAAGGCAAGTATCCTCGTTGTATACGGAAAGATTATCAAGTTTTGATAAGGAAAAAATGCCAGAATGGGAAGGAAATCCTCAAGAAGTTGTGGAACGGCCAATATAAGCCGTTCAACGTAGGATGGCCAAATTTGGGCGTTCAACATAAAACACCCATTTGTCAATGTTCTAAACTAGGAATAGGCACTAAAAGGTCACATACTCAGGAAAGGAGGTTTTAAGCCCTATGCAAATGTGTTGTTACTCTATAAGAGATTGGGGAGTGTCAAAACAGGATATCTACAGTTACAGAGGGCTACGAATGAGGTGGACGTCGATAGACGTTAGGAATGGGCCACGAAGAAAGAAGGAGGGTAGCAAAGGAGAGAGGGCCACGAAGGAGAGTCGAGGAGGAGGCCGTCGAGGGAAGCAAGTCGAGGAGGAGGTCGACAGACAAGGGAAGGCGTGTAGACAAGGGCAAATGTTAGGTTTTCTTTTTAGGATGATTCCTAATGGGATGGGAATCAAATTCCTTACTTTTTGGGAAGAAATGAAATTTCCATATTCAATGGGAATTTGATTTTCATGATGAGGGAATCCCAATCCAATCCATTTTTTATACCAAAAATTAAAATCCCAATGCAATCCACCTTTTTGATTTCATTCCATTCCATTCTAGTAATCATTCCAGCGTACCAAACGCTACACAAGTGTAAATCTATTCATTTATTGTCATTCAATTGGACATCTTCTTCTTAAATGATGAAAATAAAAATTTGTGATAAATGGATTGGTATTAACAATACTTTCAAAAAAAAGTGACAATTAGTAATATAGATATAGATATAACTCTATCTCATTCTTAATTACATTTTTTTTGTAAACGGTAGTTGATTATATAATATTAGTAACAGCCTCACACAAGAGCACACCTAAGCAACTAAATGAGAAAAACGAGATCAGCCATGTCTCTGGATCATGGGCTGTAGCACAGGCTCTCCATGTTGGAGTAAAGTGCAAAACAGCCTACCAAAGTCCCACATGGACTGATCATGCAGAGGAAGCAAACAACAAGAAATCCGACTGAAAGCAATGATGTAGGAACATGGTACATCAGAGAATCAACATGAAAGAAATCGCTCTGAAATCGATATGGAAAACCGTGCAAATATGCATGCAAAATGCCTTCTGACCAGTCTGTGCAGCAGATGCATGCGCCAGACTGGTGCTCTCGTGAGGTGCGCCAGTCTGGTGCGCCAGACTAGTGCGCCCCCAGGATTTTCTGGATCAGACTACAGCTGATCCAGAACCCATTCCAGAACTGCCAGAGTTTACTATGATGTATGCAAATAAATTGATGTAGATGCTGAAAACAGATATATGAAGATATGCAAATGACAAAACAAATTCGTTATGATATTATGCAAGCATTTCAGCCAAGAAAGCAGAGAAAAACAGA
>JAMKQA010079057.1:0-12313 GCA_024699735.1 Posidonia australis
GAGATTTAAGAGTAGAGTAATATATATTATATATCTAGTGTAAATATTATACATTACTTTTTATATTTAACTATAATATATTATAAATAAATCGGATCCACGGGTCCACGGGTTTGGGTATTTTTAGACCCAGACCCGACCCAGTAAATGAGCGGGTCTAACGGGTCTGGGTCCATGAGTCCATGGGTCTCATTTTTAGGACCCAAACTCATACTTAATAAGTCTAGACCCGTGAGTCTTGGGTCCAGACCTGACCCATTGCCAGCCCTACTTCTACTAGCATTATTATTCTTCTTTGAAATGGAATGAACACTTCTAATGTGCTAATGATGGGTCTTACATTAGGGACCAAATACAAGTGGGACCTATTTCATGAGTGTTCCTACTGTTTTTATGCTTAAATATTCTCAACACGAGTTTTAACTTTACTTGGTACAATGGTAGAGTCAACATTGAATTCATTTGAGTTTGAATTAGATGTATAATTGAGAATCTTCTACTTCTATATCTATTTTTTTGTGACAGAAAGATTATGATCTAAGTGGACAAAAGAACAGTTGGAATTATATATTCAATCTTTTGAAAGAGCGTGTTAGAGGATATAGAGCACATGTGAAGGCATAATGTTACTCATTTTGTTGAATACAAAGGAGAGGATTGAATGAGTCTTATATTAGCAAAATTGGACTAAAGTAGAGTTCATCCTCAACAATTCAAGAACATGGTGGAAAAGTGGGACAGTAAACATAATAAGGTACAATATTTATTTTATTAGTACGTATGTAGATGAAACTTTGAAATGTCCTTTATTTGCCAATTTACCTTTGAAAATAGATCTTTACAAGAGACACATTGAGTTCCATAATATTCAATCATGACAAGTTTATCTTTAACCTGATTTAATGCATTCAGAAAATTTCTTTAATTTACGTGGTAGCTAAGAAGGCCAAAGAAAGTCGAAAGAAGAGGACTATGAATCATAGGTCTAAATCACAAGGATTTACATAACTTGGGTATAAAATAGTCAGTAATGTTTATACTTTTTTTAGTTTCTGTTATTTCTTGTTTTGCTCAAATTCTTGACTATATCTTTTTTTATTTTTTAGTTGAAGGATATTGACAAATTACATATAATTTTTGAAGTGATAGATAAAACATATGAGAGTGATAATACAACCATGGTAAAGCATCACAAATATATTTAATTGTATATTTAATACAAAATTATATTATTTGTCTCTTTTTCTTTGAGTAAATTGAAATGTACGACTATGTGGCAATAGAAAAGACACAACCAACTAATGAAAAATCTTAAAATGAATTTGTGCTAGAAGTAATATTGAAGTTTTTTGGGGATGAAAAGACTGACTATCGACGTGGAGTTGGGATTAAAGCAAATGGAACAAATACCTTAGAATATGCTAATCACGAACATCTAAAATTTCTTGAACATAAAAAAGACAAGATATGTACAACTTTCCAATAAATTATAAACTTTTTTATTTTAATGAATTATTTGGATGTGTCATACGTGCACTTGATTTGCCTAACATGAAGTTCATGGATTTATTTTCAAGTATTAATTGAAGATATGGGCAATTATATTCATGGAATAAATGACTAGATAGAGATAGTATATAATAAAATTGGTGTTTAAAGGCCTTCCATATATAAATCTTCTTTCTCTCATGATGATCAAGAATTAGATAATGTTTGAGAGCAATTATTTTCGTTTATTTCAATTATTGTGTGAACCTTTCTTTAAAGTTATTTTTGAACATGTGACTGTAATTTTGAGAATATATGTTTAAGACTTGTAGTTTTAAATTATAGACTTTGTTATGAGAATATAATTTAATAGCATATCTGAACGTCTTGATTTCTTATGAAGTCCTTATGTGTTGGTTTTGCATCACAGTTAATAAATTAAAATTTATGGATTTTATATCATGTTTCAATTCTTATAGCTTGTAGGAATGATTTGTTGTTACTAGAAATAATTTATTTTTTATGAAAAAAGGCTTGCAATGAAAAATTCATTGTCAAAGGAAAAAAATCATGTGTTATTTTGCAGTTATTCGTTGAGAAGTGACGTGACAATTAGTCCATGTCAGCATATCCACATGTGAAATATTGATCCATGTCAATACAATTTTGATTGACATGTGACATGTATTTAGCAACGAATATTATGTTGCCTAGTGTCTTGAAATTAGATGTTGAAAGATTAATAATTTGTAACAGAAATAATTCAAAATTCCGTTATTGATAACGTTTAGCAACTAAAGTAATTATTACGAAGATTTGGCAACAAAAGATCCATTATCAAGCACTATTGGCAACGTAACTTTAACATTTCGTAACAAAATAATTTGTTGTGTGTATATAATTTTGTTGTAGTAGATCAACATCTTGATTCTTTATATGATTAATACATACACACACATGAATCCTTAAATTAAATAGACAACAATGGAACGCGTACGAAACAAACCTATTTCTTTACTCTATCCATTATGTCAATGGCTAAATGGGTAATGGTTAAAGTGAGTAAAGTAACAATTTTGGATAAGAAATTGTTATCCATACTCGTTTCAAATAGACCGAAACAAACCAGATGACAAATAATTTCTTACCCATTGATAGTCCTAATTATTACTCGCTTATTTTCATGGATAAGAAATGGATATAAATAAAGTTATTTTTAGTATATAATATATGAATTTCGGTAATGATATTGATTCATGGGTAAAGTTTGACCTTATCCATACTTTATCCATACACCATCCAATGATAGCCTTAATTTAAACAAAAAAAGAAGAAAATGTTATTCATGCCTTTTTCAATGTGTGTTGATAAATTGTCAATTCAAAATGTGTATAAACTTAATAAAGATTTTTAGTGCACATGTACGAGCATGTTTAAAGATTAGTAGGACTGGAAATGAGTCGGGTCTGAACCCATAAAGTATAAGTCTAGATCCTAAAAATGAGATCTATGGACCTCTGGACCCAAACCCGCTAGACCCGCTCATTTACTGGGTAGGATCTAGGTCTAAAAATATCTAGACCCGTGGACCTGTGAATCTGATTTGTATATAATATTTTATAAGTTAAATATAAGGACTAATGTATAGTATTTAAATTATATAAATAATATATATTCTTCTACTCTTAATCTCTCATTCTCTCATTCATTGAATCATTTAAATAATCGAATCTCAATTGAATATCATCGCATTTAGTAAAGTTTATTTGAATCTTGAACCTTGAGTGTTGAATGTGCATTTGAGATAGATCAGAGTTGAATCTTGAATGTGTATTTGGATAAGTTTATTTGAATAATTCAAATCATTGAAATCTCCTATTTTTAGAGAAATCTAGTGCTTTCATTGAATCATTAGAATAATTGAATCCCAATTGAGAAATAGGTTGAAGAACTCACTAGACCCGAGACCCGGACCTAGACCTAATATCTTCATGGGTCTGGGTCTGTAACACCCGTAAAATTCATTTTGTAATTATTTACATCTTATGAATTTTATTCTTGGACGAGTATTACTGTTTCGAGACACGTTGTGTGGTTTTGTACTTTTGGGCTTCAAACCTCGTGGGTCGGCTTCTATTTGCATGTCCCTGTGCGTGGTTAGCACTATGCATTATAGCAATGTGCGTGTGGGGCTCGAGTGTTGGTCCGTGTGGGGCCCAAGTGTGGGGTTTGCATGGGGGCCGCATTCGTGGCCCAGTGGTTGAGGCAGGCAGTTGGTCTCTTGGTTGTGGTGGGTTGTTGGCTCCGTGTGGTGGTTGGCAAGGCTGGCAGCTGAAGGAAGTGTGGGTGTGCACGTGGCTGATTGGTTGCACGCACGCAACCACCTACCCCTTCTGCGTGGCTTTTAAGTCGGAGGCTTCCGCCATGCACGACCCAAGCTTCTCCCCTCTTCCCCCGTGCACTTCTCGCTATCCCGAGCACACCATCTTCCTCTTTTCCCCCTCCACTCATTCTCTCTCCCTCCCGTCTCACTGTCTCACTCTCCCTCCCCTGTTTCTCTCCTCCCCATGACCTCCTCTCTGCTCGGTGTGCTCGAGGCCCGACAACGGTGTGTGGTGGCTTGTGGTGGCGTGGAGTGCCCTATGGTCATGTGAGCCCCGGCGACGGTCGTGGTCACTGGAGTCGACCGAAGAATCGCCGGAGGGCGTCTTCAGGTACGCATCTCCAATCCTTGTAATAAAGAGCATGAAAATGGTAGAAATTGATAGGGTTGCATGAAATCTAAGTAAATTTACATTCCTAGAATTTATTGTGATTTTATGAGAATTTATGGTGGATTTGTGGGCATTTATGTCGGTGGTTGCGTTTCAGGTCCTTTTGACCCTCCTGCCTTTGTGATTTTATATCTTGATGCATAGTGAATGGATTTTGGTTTTGTTTGTGTGGATTTGGAGAAGACTCGAGGGTCTACATCTTATGTTTTATGCAAGATTTTTGGTGTTTGTTTAGGGGGTCCGATCAAAGGTCCTAGTTGGGGCGATTTCGAACAATAGGGTTTGGGCTATTTTCTGTTTTTGCAGAATTCGGCATACCAAATTATTTCGATATGCCATTTCTCTATCAGATTAGGTCCTCTGGTCGAAATTCGATCGTCCGATATTAGACAGTCGCCCGAATCAGGAGATTTTGGTCGACCAAACCATTTTCGGTATACCAAATTTGGCCTAAGTGTTGACCGTTGACCTGATTCGGTCGATCGATCTAGATCGTCCTACCGAACCAGGGGTTTTTGGCATACCAAACCTGTTTTCGGCACGCCGAATCAGGGCCCAAATATGTTTATAAAATGTGATTTCCGATGATTTTTTGGATTGGCTTGTTTTGCCCCTTTGAGTGGGATTGTGGGCCATCAGTGGTGGTCCCTGGGGACACTTGTTGCGCCACTTTGCCGAGGTTTAGGAGGAACTTTCAAAGAAAAGAAAATGGTTTTGGATAGTGGATTTTCAAGGAAATAGTTGGCCTATTTTGGAATATGTTTTCCTAGTTTTCTATGTATGGGACGAGATAGTGTGGGACCATGTCATAGGGACCAGGGAATGTGTTCTTGGGTGGTTAGGTGCAACTCTCTGGTTGAGATTGGGGGCCAAGATACTCGAGGCTGAGGGCCGTCGGGTCTTGGAGGTATGAGACTCTTTGGTTGTCGTCTCAAGGCTAGGGTTAAGGTCCGCGGGTTGAGGTGTCTTGTGGCATGACGGGGATGTATGATGCTCCTGCTGTCGCTGTGAGCACTGAAGCTCAAGTGTCGTCGAGTGTGGAGCTATGACACTCCCTCCTAAGCACCGTGTGTAGAGGACGCCATGAGGAGGCAGATCCTGTGGTGGCTAGTGCGGGTGGGACATGTGCCCCGTAGCTGGTAGCGTCCTGAGAGACAGGACAGCCTTCCCAGGGAGGGGTTGGCTATTGAGGGTTCTCTAGGGAGGGACAATCACAGGACGGTGAACGCTCTTGCACAGGATAGCTGTCACTGTGGCAATGCAGAACGCCATGGTCATTCCTCAGTGGACTACGTGTGGCCAGAGTTTGGTTGCTTAGCACCGGGCTTCCTAACACACTGTGTGTGTTTTTGACCATTGAGGGCCTTTACTTGTGGTTTTGGCCGGTGTGGGCCTGGATTGTGACATTTTGAGAAAATGGTATGTGAAATGAATTTAAAAGGGAAATAGATTATAGTTTTGTTTTCCGTGGTTTTTCCTTGGGGTGCGTACTGGGTGACTTCTGTCACTCATGCGTTTTACTTGTGGTTTTGGTTTGTAGTTGTAGGCATGCAGAGGTTTAACGTAGTGCATATAGTCTGGTGTCTCCTAGCCGCACACACTGGTTCCTAGTAGTTAGATATTTTCTATTTAGCTTTAATTTTTCCCGTAATTTAATTTGTTTTAAATTATTGTGGAAAATGTGAGGCATTACAGTTTTGGTATTAGAGCTCCAGGTTCACTAGGTTGCACTACACCTAGGGTATCGGTTCTAGAGACTCCATAGGTTTTGCATGCATTGTAGAATCTACACCTGGTTTTTCGCCATAGTTTTCTGGTTGTTGTTTTATCTGTGGTGCAGGTACTTTGCCTTTCTCCAGCAGGATGTCTCCTCGTGGTCGTAAGGGCAAGGCCCCTGTCGAGGAGACCGAGCCCCAAGAGAATGTAGGCTGAGGAGTTTGGCACATGGAATCTCTCACGCGTTCAGCAAGAGTAGTGCTAGTGAGCCGTCGGGTGACCCATGGCTGAACTAGTTCACAAAGCTTCGTCCGTCATTGTTCAAGGGCAAGGTCAGTGCTAAAGAGAGCGAGGCCTAGTTGGAGAAGGTTGTGAAGATGCTGGAGAGCATGGCATGCCTGGAGGAGCATTGGGTGCGGCTGGCGACCTACCTACTGGATGGTGAGGCAGATAAGTGGCGGAAGTCTATGAGGCAGCTAAAGTTCCCAGACTTAGTCACTGTTAGCATCCAGTGGAAGGATTTCAAGGCGGCCTTCTATGACAAGTATTTTCCCGCTCATGTGAAGGAGCTGCTTCGTGGAGATTTTCGGAGTCTAGAGAAGGGCACGATATCGGTGCTCAAGTATGAGACTAAGTTCAACCAGCTGGAATGTTTTGCTCCAGTCTATGAGTCTGAGGAAGAGCGAGCGTAGAGGTTTCTGGATGGCTTAAACCCAGGGCTGCAGGTGAAGGTGATGGGTTGTCGGTGCCAGACTGTGGAGGACATGGTTGGGATGGCTTACCGCTTCGAGGTGGAGCATCAAAAATTTCTAGAGAGTCGTCCCAAAGGGAAGGATAAGTCTTCTTTTACCTCCCGGTTCTCTTTCTCCGGTCCTCCAAGTGTTGGTAGCTCTGGTGGCCTTGAGAAGAAGCAGAAGGTGAGGTCTAGTGTTTCCTCTACGGGTCAGTGGAGTTTTGCTAGGGGAAGTGAAGCTGACCTCAGTCAGATAAGGTTCAGTGCTCCCGACAGGAACCAGTGCTTCAAGTGTCATCAAGTGGGCCACATCGCTGCATATTGTCCCCAACCTAGACAGACCTCAGCTCCAGTGGTGTGCTATAATTGTGGGAAGGCAGGACACGTTTAGAGATCCTATCCAGAGTCGCCTAAAAAGGCAGGAAGCACGCCACAACAGCCGACTAGCGGACGGGTGTTCACCATTGTAGCTCCAGGCGTTGGGTCTTCAGAAGATGTTGTTGAGTGTAAGGATGAATAGTTGGTTCTGTAACTCTCTGAGATTTGTTGTAATCCCTTTTGTAATCTGGACATTTACCTGATTGTATGGATGTGTGGTGTTGTTTTGTTTGGCCATCAGGTTCTTTTATTGTGGCTGGCCAGATGGCCAAAGTGTTGTTTGACTCAGGGAGTTCTTTTTCCTTTATCTCTGAGTCTTTCGCGGTAGAGTTGAGAGAGAGACCAGCTAGACTGGCCTTTCATCTCAGCGTGGTGACACCACTGGGGGAGCACAGTTTGGCGTGGAGGTATCTACGGTCTGTCGACTTGATGCTGAATGGCAGAGAGTTCGACACCAGTCTGATCGTGAAGGACAAGTAGGGGTACGAAGTGATACTTGACATGGATTCGTTGGTGCAGCAGTCCGCTTTGTTCGACTGTGCTCGGAGGAGAGTATATTTTGGGTTTCTTGAGGATGGGTCTTTCTTTATGCAAGTGGGTGCTAGGGTGAGCCTAAGCTTGTCATTTCAGCTATGAAGGCTTATAAGTCTTTGGTCAGGGGTTGTGTGGGATTTTAGCCAGTATAGTTACCTTCACTTCTCTTGAGTTGGGTGTTCACAACATCTCAGTGGTGTGGGAATATCCTGACGTTTTCCCTGACGATTTGCTTGGTATGCCACCTCACAGGAAAGTAGAGTTCTCAATCGATCTAATCCCCGATTCTGATGGTGTGTCGAAGCCTCCTTATCGCATGGCACCAGCGGAGTTGCGAGAGCTCAAGACTCAGTTGCAGGAGTTGCTGGACAAGGGATTTATCAGACTGAGTGTATTTCCATGGGGAGCGCCTAACTTGTTTGTCTGCAAGAAGGATGGTTCGCTCCGACTGTGTATAGATTATCAGATGTTAAACCAGATCACAGTGAAGAACAAGTACCCCTTGCCCCACATTGATGACCTGTTCAACCAGTTGCAATCTGCATCAGTGTTCTCAAAGATTGATCTAAGTTCAGGGTATCACCAGTTGAGGATACGAGACTCAGACATTCAGAAGACTGCTTTGCGAATGCGATGCGAACATTATGAGTTCACGGTCATGCCTTTAGGCTTGACTAATGCACCAGCTGTGTTTATGGATCTAATGAACAGGATTTTTAGCTCTTTTTTGGACCAATTCGTTGTGGTTTTTTTTGATGACGTACTGGTCTACTCCTTGGATATTGGGACTCACGCCTTGCACTTGAGGGCGGTTTTGAATACTCTGAGGCGTCATCAGCTGTATGTCAAATTCTCCAAGTGTGAGTTCTAGTTGAGCGAAGTCATGTTCCTTAGCCATTTGACTTCTGGAGAAGGCATCAGAGTGGATCCTGTCAAAGTTGAGGTGATGAGTAGTTAGGAGCGACCCAAGACTGTGTCGGAGATCTGGAGTTTCTTAGGTCTGGCGGGCTATTATAGGAGGTTTATCAGAGATTTCTCCTCCATAGCTGCACCTTTGACAAAGTTGACCAGGTAGGGAGTTCCATTTTGTTAGGACTAGAATTGTGAGACGAGTTTCCAAGAGCTAAAGTCTCATCTGGTTTCTACCCCTGTGTTGACTCTGCCTTTTGGAAGTGGTGGCTTCACTATGTATAGTGATGCCAGTGGCGTTAGGTTAGGGTGTGTTCTGATGCAGCGTGGTAATGTCATTACATATGCTTCGTGCCAGTTGAAGGATCATGAGAAGAACTACCCGACCCACGATTTGGAGATGGCTACCATAGTGTTCGCTCTCAAGCTCTGGCGGCACTATCTCTATGGGGTGCAGTTTGAGGTCTTCACCGATCACCATTGTTTGAAGTATATCTTCACGTAGAGAGACCTCAACTTGAGGTAGCACCGCTGGGTGGAGTATTTGAAGGACTATGATTTCAGCCTGTCCTACCATCCTGGCAAAGCCAACGTGGTCGTCGATGGCGAGCCTGATGGTCAAGGAGTGGACCATGTTTTAGGATCCAGTGAGCTACAAGCCGAAGTGGCAAGCTCGGGGAATGGTTGGTGCCTGAGTGGCCAACCTGTTTGTTCGCCCGAAGCTGTTAGAGTTTATTATCGCCTGTCAACAGCTGGATTCGTTTGTTCAGGCTGTGTTTGAGAAGCTAGAGGCTGGTGGAGAACCTCATCTCTCTGTTGGGGCATATAGGGAGCTAAGGTATGATAGGCGTCTGTATGTGCCCCAGCATGAGAAGTCTAGGCAGAGGTTATTGGATGAAGCGCATCGGTCTAGGTACACCATTCACCCTGGGAGTACGAAGATGTACCGATACTTGAAGCGGAATTTTTGGTGGCCTGGCATCAAGAGAGATGTTGTTGACCAAGTAGTGATGTGTACTACCTACTAGCTGGTTAAGGTAGAGCACTAGAGACTTGGAGGGACCTTGCATCCGGACATCCACAAGAGCAACACCTTACTCTTTGGTGTATGTCATGGAAGCAGTCCTTCCCTTCGAAGTGGAGATTTCTTCGTTAAGGATCTTGAGTGAGGTAGAATTAGAAGAGGTTGAGTGGGTACAAGACCGTAATGTTCAGCTTGATCTAATTGATGAGCATAGATTGCAAGCTCTGCATCATGCCCAATGCTACCAGAAGAGAGTGGCCCGAGCTTATCAAAAGAAAGTCCGTCCTAGAAGCTTTGAACCAGGAGACTTGGTCCTGCGTGCCATTCATTTGCCGGATACACGGGGAAACTTTATGCCCAACTGGCGCAGACCTTTTGTGGTTAAGGAGGCCCTGTCAGGGGGTGCAGTCCTTCTTCAGAGCAATCAGAGCCCGTCAATGCCTCCTACTTAAAGAAGTACTATCAATGACTCTCAGCCGATCCTAATGCCTTGCACCATGAGTCATGCATTTTCATATTGTTATTGCATCTTTGCACAACATGAATAATCTTCTACACCTTTTCTTTTTGCATATCATCGTCATTGCACAATGAGGAAAAACGGAAGCCTGCCTGTGTAAGATGTGTCAAGTCCTCCTCATGTGTTACTATCTTAGAAGCTTAGGGTGTGAGGGAGAGATTTCAGAGAAATGGGCTAAGTGAACAAATTCCCACGGGACCTATATCTCCAGAGGGAGTAAAAATGTTAGGTCTAGAGAGAGTGTAAGCAATAAAGAAAAAAACACAAGACCTTGGAGCACAAAAGAAAATAAGGAGACAGAAGCAGTAGACAGAAGCTAAGCTCCACCAAAAGAGGCATGTGAACAACCCTATCCCTACCATATAACTTGGAGAGGAGTCGTAGCATGCACCTTCTAAGCCCACATGATCAAAGGGACTAGCCACCCCTTCAGCAGAAAGGAAATAGCAGCCACCCCTTCGGTCTAGGTGTATTTTACCTTCAAGTAAGGGATAAGGTAGGTTAACATGCCTTTGAGGGAGAAAAAGAAAATGAATTATTGAAAAAAGTAGGTATAGGATCCCAGGAATTTGGCATGAGGCTCATAAATCTGAAAGAGAGTCATAAATAAACCTAAGTGCCTAGGTTAGTGCCACATGAGTTGAGGGCAGTGTCACCTCCTACCGCAGGCAAAACAGGCTTCCTTGGCGCTGAGGGCACCAATATATCAATTAACCATTTCTTTGCATTTGCATCTTTTGCACAGCATTTAGTTTAGTTAAGCATAATTGCATTTACTTTGCAAGGCGTTTTGGTCATATTTCGACAAGGGGCATGTCAGCTGCCTTATGAGTCGTATAAGCATTTGGCTAGGGCGCATGCTAGTTTTAGTCAAGCATATTTGCATTTATTTTGCAAGGCATTTAGTTCACATTCCGGCCAGGGGCATGTCAGCTACCTTATGAGTTGTAGTATGGGCAAGTAAGCATTTGGCTAGGGGCATGCTAGTCACTTCTTTAAAGTGGAAGGATTTGAAACCAGGGGCATGCCAATTAATTGATCTTAAAAGCAGTTGAGGAATTACATGAACAAGTATAGGCAATGCAAAGTGACATCAGTGCCAACAATTTTATTATGGTCTATCATGGATACAAATATTGCTAATCAACTCGGGGCCTCTTTGAACTGCTAGCCCCTGTGAAACAAGTGCCACTGGGTGGAATCTCGCTTAAGGGCCATGTCTCCCTTATCTCAGCCTCATATTTCGCTATACAGCCGGAACCTTTAGTAATAGCAAGATCGGAGGGCTTGATGCCAGCACGTATTTTTCAGGCCAACTCGGAAGTAGTTGCATTTGAGCCAACAACATACCTTTTATATCGGTCAGGGCAGGGGCTTTGCTCAATAGAATCTTGGCAGAAGCCGAACTGGCGAAGGACTCGGACGGGGTGATACTCCACGCCCCCAGAAAATCCGGCAAGAACCACGAGACGCATGTCCATGGCATTGAAAAAGGCAGTAAAGGTCTTGGATGTCGAGGATATGATGCACCATGTCACTGAATCCTCAACGAGATTCCGCAGTCTGTTGCACAGCTCTTGTACCCCTGGGAGTGTCCTTGAATGGTGAGTACGGCTATAGACTTCAAAAGCAGAAGGCTGAGGGCGCAGAATCTTCATTCCCATGTGGGTAGTGAACCAAACCTAGCAAAAAAGGAATCATGGTTAATAAATGCACAGCGGAATAATTAAATGTCAATGACTTACTTACCTGCACCAAGGCACCACACCCATGAAAATGGCGGGAGCGCTTCAATGCTTGATCCAAACCAACATAGGTTTCAGCAAGAAGGATAGGGGCCAAATCAATCTGGCGAACAACTATCGCCCAGGCTATTTCTGCCACCTCGATAGCCATAGTCGTCCGGCCATGACTAAAGATCAGCTCCCCGAGGAAGCGCAACTGTAGACACCCAGATTTTGAGGTGACCCAGAGATGAGTATCCGCATGTTGCCTTGGGATGTAACCAACCAAACCCCAAACCCATTAGCCAGTTAAAAGCCCAATTAGTAAAATCTGTGAGCTGGGTTGGCGCACCTTTCTGGCGCACCAAACCAGCACACTGCTCTGTTTTCAGCACATAGCATGCTTTCATATGATTTTATCATGCTTTCTCGACTTGCTTTTCTCCTGGATTTTCCCTGGTTTTCCTCCTGGATTTACTAGGAAGGCACACTTTGTTTTTTACTGTTTTATGT
>JAMKQA010079058.1:0-11137 GCA_024699735.1 Posidonia australis
TAGTTTTGGCTGTTCTATGGACTGTTTGGCAGGAGAGAAATAATAGAATATTCAGAGGTTTACACAGGAATCCCTTTTTCATTACCAATAATATTTCTACATTATTTCATTGTTGGATAGCCTCTTTGGCTACAGGTTTTGAGAAAAGTGAGAACTTAATGGCAATATCTGCATTCCAACAGAGCAGAGAGGGGGAGCAAGCTTCAGCCCCTCAAAGTGAGATGGACCTGTGTACTCCAGCTTTACCAGGCCATGATTAACCCTTCGTTAATTGATTTTGTATCTCACTGGCATCTCATGAGCTGTGTTCTGTGCTGTTTGAGTTATTCACCATAAAACTTACATTTTGATACTTTTGGCTGCTTGAAACCTGCTGAGTGACGGAGTACCATTTTTGTAAGGTTTGTAATATTTGTTGAACATTTTACATTGCACTACTGAGGTTGTAAACATATTAAAGTAATAGAAAGAAATACTAACTACCGATTACCAAAAACATGGGGTTTTGGAGTGACCAACCCCTAGTTTCAACTTTAAAGAAACAATTTCATTTGGAACGTGAGACATAAATTAAATTTGTAGTTAAACTTTCCCCTCTTTTGAAAATGATCGATCAATACTTAATAAGTAGAAAACATGTTAGGAGTGCTCTGATAGCCTATTGGTTACCAGGGGTGCTCCTATCTCCAACGGTCTTAGGTTTGTAGTTGGTGGGGTCTCTTAAGTTTCCTCGTTACGAAAAAAGAGGGAGTAGGAAAACATGTTTTTTTTAATTTATAAAGGTAGGGCAAAAGTTGAAAAGGAAAAAGAAAACAACTAGATGAGATATTGAAATATAAAATTAGATGATATGCAAAGTCTAGTTAGTGGTATAAATAGAGTAATCACTTGTGATTCACTTGGTGATATCATATGTGGATAGAAATCATTTAGCTATGAGCATTTTAATCTTAACTTTAATGTACAAAATGAATTGATATATTGTTAGATGAAACAATGAAAAAATAAGTTATACGTTGGTAAGAATATTCTAAAGACGTGGTATATGTTTATCATGACTTAATGATTGAATAGTTTCAATAAAATGAAACAATTAGCCATTATTGTCAATCTAATTACAATTACACAATTTATATATTTCAAAAAGTTGCTATATGATGTTGTTGTTTTGATCAATTTTCTAAAAAAAAATATCATTTTGAGCAACCAATCCTCAAGAATTGTATTCCACTTTGAAAATTACTAGTAAAATCCTTACACCTGGTGTGAATTTGCATTCATTTTAAAATTCAATTGAAAGAGATATTTAAGTATATTTGAAGTGAATTTAATTTAATTTACAAAATCCATCAATATGACTTTCAAATCAACATGGTGTGTAATTAATGTATGCAAATCAACATTGGTGTGTGAGGGTTTCATCAATAAATTGAAGAAATACATAGCTAAAAAAAGAAGTTATACATTGGTGAGAATATTCTAAAGACATGGTACATGTTTATTATAACTTAATGATCAAATAGTATCAACAAAATGAAACAATTAGCCATTATTGTCAATCTATTTACAATTACCTGATTTATATATTACAACAAGTTGCTATATAATGTTGTTGTTCAGATTTTCTGAAAAATAAGAAAAACATTTTGAACAACAAGTCTTTAAGAATTGTATTTCATTTTGAAAATTATTAGCAAAACCCTTACACCCAGTGTCAATTTGCATTCATTTTAAAATTCAATTGAAAGTGATATTTAAGTAAATTTGAAGTGAATTTAATTTAATTTAATTTAATTTAAGAAATACATAAGTATGACTTTCAAATCAACATGGTGTGCAATTAATGTATGCAAATCAACATTATTGTGTAAGATTTTCATCGATAAATTTCAAAATAAATACAAACCTAATTACACAACACAATAGAGAATGACGGTCACTTTCAAAAATCCAAAGTTTTCAACAACTACCTCCAAAAAAACACTAGTAACAAAGTGACACATCCTACTTGTCCATCTCTCATGCTTTTAACAAAAATAACTAATCCAAGTTGAATGGATGGTTGATATGAAAACGACAAGGTTTTTTTGCCCCAAGTTAAGATAGACATTGCTCTTGATACTCCTTTACTTTTAGTATTTATCCTCCTACCCTTCATAAGTTCAAAATCTTTATTTTTGTACCCATAAGTATTGACACTAAACAAAGCTTAGCTCATTCAATATGTGACTATTACTTCAGTTGAGGGTTATATGTTCGAATACTAATGGATACATAACTCTTTATGAAAAAAAGAAGTCTTGACCCAACTGATGCTCACACTGTTTCTTAGAGTCATCATGTGGCATTTAAATTACCTAAATGCCCATGACCACCTCACCCAACTCTCCACCCTTGTCCTCCCTCTCCCCACTTGACCTTGCCAAGACCTTGGTCCTACATGGTTACCACCCTCTCCCTCGCTAAATATGCTTCCCTCCTACCACCAAACCACCCACATCCCCATCCACTGCCGACCTTTTCCCCACCACCCTCCCTAGCTTCGTCCTCCCCCTCCGGCTGCAAGAGCTTCTCATACATCATGGGTTCTAGTTTTGACATGAGAGTGAAGGTGACAAGATTAGTTACATTGATGAATCTCAAATGAGAGGTGTTTTGCTTGACATCTTCTTTCTTCTAATGCTCTTCCGTGATCTCAAGTGAGAAGAGGTGTGTTCCTTCTTGGCACAAGCAAGGACACCTTAACTCGGCCACCACAATGCACATCTCAAATTGCCATTCTTGAAATATAGCAACTTGGATCTAGTCAACGTTGGATAGAGGGAAATGGTAGCATCCAACTCAATAAACTTCGTCTTTGCCGTCGAAGGTGTACATGACATCGTCGCTAGTTGCTACAGTGACATTCATCGACTATGTATTGAAAACAGGCGACATTCGCTACAATGACATTCATGGACTATGTATTGAAATTGGGCGACATTGTTGCCATCACACTTGCTAGTGATCCATCAATCTACTTTCGATCACCATTGCCTTACATGCCCATCTACGTTTGACTATTTAGGTCTATCATTGTGGCAATAAAGAAGACAAACAACAGTGTCATCATTACCATTAATAATGTCAAAATACCAATGAGGATTACAAGAAAACTTGTGATGTTGTTGAGTCGAAGAAGGTGGTTCTGAATAGGTTGATGAGAGTAAGTGTGCAATTTTAGTACCTTGGGTTAGGTTTAACTAAACATTGGTTAACATTTGTTGATGAGAGGTACGATGGTATGTGTGTATGGAGGTTTTAGGGTTGATGGAGGTCGTCATCGTGTCCACTTACGTTGACGCCCTTGTTTGTAATCACCACTTGTCCTTCGTTGATGGTGTCGACTGACATGACGCCTACGGGAGATGGTTGTGGTGGATGCGGGTTCTCAGTTCATTGGGTCGGTGGTAGGATGTTGTTCAACGACGTCCTCATGCTATGTAATCTTTTTCCATACAAAATAAAAAACAAAAAACGTATCCGAATTAGACAAGGTGTAGTAACAATGTCAGAAAAAATAACAAATAATATAAACAAATAAAAATAATACTAACTGAAGGGTTGTCCCTATATGCATATGCTATAGGCCTATTCTATGAATGCAGTGATTATGTAAAAATGAAATGAATAAGGAACGAGTACTCCCTTCACCCATGTGCTCGTGGCATGGAGTGGAGGTAGACGGAGCTCCGGAGATGTGTTTTGGCTTTGGACAAAGTAGATCTCTATGGATCTAGGCTTCTCCCATGGGGATTTGGACAAAGTGGATGGACTATGGCTTTCTCTCAAGGGTCTCTCTCTCCTTTCTCTCTTCTAAGGTTTTTAAGGTGGCTCCTAGGGTTTTCAAAATGCCTCCTAGGATTTTCAACGAGCCTCCTCTCAAACTCTTGACCTAGGGGCCTATTATAGAGTTTTGAGGGTCTAGATCTCGTCAAGGACGAGTGAAAGATCAAAGACCAGGATTAAACTTGCTTAAAATACAAAAATTGAATATTTGTTGTCGTTGTTCATATGACCGGTGATAGAATCATTGTGTCGCCACCAATATAGGCGATGAGGCTATAGATTCCTATTTCGCTTGACATAGTGAATCAACACTTAACAGGCAACGATCTGCCACAGTTAACAACCTTGAATCAAGTAAAATTAAGAATGTTTTTAAAGAAATTATAGAAAAATCTAGAAAATATGTTATACATCCTTAATCTTGTGATCTGAAGTGCCTTAAGGATTTCTATCTTACTTAACTCTGGTAAATGTAAAAATGAAATTTTACCGTATGTACTTGTAGGGACATGGAAGTAATGATTTTGGACTTGTGGAGAGTAGGAAAAAAATATTGAAAGTTGAGGAACGAGTCTTATCAGACATATCGGAACAAAAATAAAGCATGAGGTCACTCTCAAATCCTAAAAAGAACGAAGGAAAATACAGAAGCAGGGTACAAAGGTAAATGCACCATCTGTGTTGTCCTGTGAGAGTACTTCAAAGTAAGATTTGACCAATGGCTAACCAGTAACCACAGTAAAGAAAAAAAAAAAAAAAAAACTAAACCATGATTGTGTGTTGTGCATTATATTTGCCACCACCACCACACCACCACCATCCTTGGTGCCCATCGCTCACCTCCCGTCCTCTCTGTTCACTTCCCTCCATCCTCTCTGTTCACCACCCTCTTCTTCTGCTGCCTCCAGAGGTCGGGTGATGCTCTAGTGACGTAAAGAGCACTTCAACAAGTTCTTAGTAAGTGGGCTAGCTCTTTTGGCCTTTGCCAGTGTTCCATAGTCTTGTGTGTTATTCTGTTCCTCTTTGTGTGTTTATGTGGTGTTATTGTTTAAAGATGGAACTTTTCGGTGATGTTGGTCTGTTTTACGAAATGGGGTGTTCTTCGTTTTGATTCTTGGGTTGCCTTCTTCGTGACTATGAGGAACTTGATTGATTGCTCTGGTATTGGTCGGAAAGAAATATTTTTGTTGGTTCTGATCTAAGGAGCACCTCTGAAACTCAAAACAATGTTTCTTTTTCAATCTTAATTTGTAGTTTTAGTTGCTCTGTTTTGTTTTTCATATTTTTTTACTACAACTAGTAGTACTGGGAATTGCCCTTTTCTCTCTAAACAGTGATCATCAGCTCTTCTGATTTGGTCATAATCGTTTTTTAATTGATCTCGTATCTTACAGTTTGTTTTTTGTTGTTTTTTTTTCATCTGAAAGCAATCGATCTGAACCATCTCCAATGTGTTAGGGTTGATTAATTGAAGTTATTTTTAGACCAGAAATAACAAGTTTATGTTCACATTCTAAACCTTAACGAAGATCTGTCTTTTCTCTTGGTAATTTGTTTTTGAGGTGCTTATATGAAGATGTGGTGTGATAATGAATTGACCAATTGCTACTAGAGTTTTTTATTTTTTTGTAATGGTAGATAAATTGTGGGGCTTGTCATCAACACTGAGGACAGTGGTTGTGATACCACACACTCTAGTCAACTCGTTTATTGAAGAAGTTAATTACTACCAGAGAATGATGCACAAGTTTTGTAGGATTGAATCAATATTGTTGCTTGCTTTCTTGTGTTGGATCATTTGAGTTAATGGCACACCGATGGTTCATGTAATTGTTTCGGCTTTTGCCTTGTCCTTGTTCTCTTTCTTCATGTTTCATGTTCCATAGTGATTCTATACATAACAACTTTTCTGTGACTCTTTCACGTACAAACATCTAATATAAAAATCCCATTTCTCCTTTTTGGAACTTGTTGTGCTAATTATATATTTTAGCTTCTCAAATTCAACTATATTGCTTTGTAGACTTGCTCCATGTTTTACTGTTAATGAACTTTGACTTTGTAGACTTGCTCATTCCTCTTATATTAATCATCCTTTCGTTTTTTGGAAATCGTTGTCTTTATCAGCCTCTTTTGCAATATCATAGTTTCTAGATGGCTAATATCATTTATTGATCCTATAGGAAAGCAACTTATTCTGAATTTTGCACTTATTATGTTCATATTTCTTTTGTTAAATTATAGTTTACTCCTTAATTATTCGTGCTTTTCAACTTGGTACCTTAAATTTTTTTTTATTTCAATTTATCTTCCTCAATTATCTTTGTTAAACAACAAAACCCCTTCCATTAGATTTAAAGGGTTACAATATTTTTTTGGACAAATTTGTCATTTTTTTCATCTTCGATTTGCCTCCCTTAATTATTCGAGTTTATCAATTTAGTATCTTAAAATTTTTTCGTTATAACTTGTCCCCCCTCAGCTACCTTTGTTAAACAATAAGATCCTTCTATTAGATTTGAAGGGTTACATAACATTTACAATATTTTTTTTAGATAAATTTGTCCTTCTTTCCCATCTTCTTTTCCATCTTCTTCTATTTTTTCTACGTTATAAATTTAAAACCCAACTTCACTATTAAATTTTTTTTCTTTCACCTTCTTTTCTAAACTTTTTTTATCTTTTTCCTTGATAAAATGATGATCTTGAGTTTCGTTAATACTACAGAAAAATTTCATACTTCTTCTATATCATCATCAAGCATGTATCAATTGAACTGTTCAGAAAGGGTGTCAGCAACTGAGATGAGATTTATGTCAAGTAGGGTATGGATGAGAAAGAAAAGGTTCCATAAGGGTAACGTTTAGGTCGGGTTTCATAGGATTGAGAAAGAAATTATGCGTAATTGAAGGTAAAGTAGTCAGATAAAGCAAAAATTTAACAACGTTTACTCTAAAAAGTGGTTTATTGTAATTTACTATAATTGAACGAAACAAGTTGTAACGAAAAAAAGTTTAGGATACTAAGTTGCAAAACTTGAATAGTTGAGGAGGGTAAACTGTAATTTAATCCTAGAGGGGACAAGTTGTAACAAAAAAAGTTTAGGGTATCAAGTTAAAAAATATAAATAGTTGAGGAAGATAAATTATAATTTAACTTTAAAATGGTAAATTACATAAGATAAAAGGGTCAAATCATGCAAAATTTAACGTTGTTTATCCAAAAACGGGATTTGTTGTAATTTATCATAGTTGAGGGGGTAAACTTTAATGAAAAAAGGTTTTACGTATTAAGTTGAAAAACACGAATAGTTGGGGGGATAAACTGTAATTTGACCTTATTTCTTTTTACATGAATGCATACCAGGCTGAAAATTTAGTTTAAAATTAAAAATCTGGTTCACAAATGAATTTGTGATATCTAATATAGATCCGTTTTTTGTTGAGCAACATAATATAGTTCACATATGAACTTTATGATCTCTTCTTTAAAGTCTAGACCAATGTGCTCCCATCTACATATTGCCGATGTAGGGGAACTTCTGCCTAAGCAATACAGATTTACTATTAATTGTACCTATTTTTCTCATTAGGTTTAGTCTGATCTCTCTATCTACTTTCTTCACTTTCCTGCATCTTTTTTCATAAATGATGACAAATACTGCATATTCATGCCTAGAGCTCACGACTCTTTCTCATATCATCCTATCTCATGGTTGTGCTGTTTCTCACAGTAATTAGAGAACGGGTTAGTTGTTAACTGTTTGTTCTCAGCGATGATACAAAATATTGACTGTTGTGTTATATTTTGATGATTTGTGAATTAATTTATTATTTTTTAAAGGTTTCTTTGAAGGTAGTCTATGACTTATTAATGAAGTCTCAAATATCTGACTTGATGTTTCTTGGACAGCAGGTGTAGCTGAGTTTTGTTTCAGCAACATATTCCTAGGATGGGTGGAGTGATGTTGGATGATATCAGTTTTTCTGGTAGCCTTGAATATCTGTCAGTTCCTCGGTATGGTGATATTAATCTGGAATGCGCTTCTATATCTCCTAAGGCTATGATAGCTGCTGGTCTTGGGGAAGGAGAACGAGGAGGTATCCCAAATGATAACTCTCCTGAGGTCTTAGATTATGATGAAGGAAGTGATGAAGAAGATGTGGCTGAGCTTGAAAGAAAATTATGGAGAGACAGGATGAGGCTGGCACAGCTGAAGGAAAAGCTTCTGAGAAAGAACAAGGAACATGGAAATGTGGCAAAACAGCATCAATCTCATGAACAGGCAAGGCGTAAAAAGATGTCTCGTACTCAGGATGGGATCCTCAGGGACATGCTCAAAATGATGGAAGTTTGCAATGCTCAGGGCTTTGTTTATGCAATAATTCCGGAGAAGGGGAAGCCTGTAAGTGGTGCTTCAGATAATTTGCGTGCTTGGTGGAAAGAAAGAGTAAGGTTTGATCGGAATGGACCTGCTGCAATTGCAAAGTACAAGGCTGACAATTTTATTCATAAAGGGAATAATGAGATAAGCTCTGATATGAGCAGCCCACATACTCTGCAAGAACTTCAAGACACCACTTTGGGATCTATTCTCTCAGCTCTGATGCAGCACTGCGATCCTCCTCAAAGAAGGTTCCCACTGGAGAAGGGCATTCCACCCCCATGGTGGCCTATTGGCAATGAGGACTGGTGGCATCAGTTGGGAATTCCCAAGGATCAGAAACCACCACCATACACGAAGCCACATGATCTTAAGAAGGCATGGAAGGTGGCAGTACTCTTTTCGGTGATAAAACATATGTCCCCTGATATTGCAAAAATCCGCAAGCTCATTAGGCACTCAAAATGCCTCCAGGACAAAATGACGGCAAGGGAGGCTTCAACATGGTCGGCTGTGATTGACCAGGAGGAAGCGTTAGCTTGGGTGCTCTACCCTGGAGCATGTCCTCCTCCATCTGGTGGCAACCAGAGCTTCTCCCTCAACAGTTCGAGCTGTGAATATGTTGTGAAGTTGTTTGATGATGATCCAGATTGTGAATTAACAGATAGCAAGCTGTTAGACTCTAGTCATGTCAACTATTCGGCCTGGAAGGAGATGCACTGGATCCCTCCTGTTAAGAAGCTTGCTGGTATGGAGTTTATACAGAAGAGAGCTGCCACAGGAGAGCCAGGTGGGGTGAAAAAACAAGATCTTTACACATGTGAGAACGTCCAATGCCCTCACCATGACTACAAGTTTGGCTTTCTGGACAGAAATATCCGGAACAATCATCACTACAACTGCCCATTCAGGAATTACTTCACTCTGGGAATCGGTGGTACTAATTTGCCGGTGGATGAGAGCAAGCCATCAATTATATTTCCAACCACCGCCCCACTGAAGACTCTCAATACCTCTGGTTTGGCCACTACGATAGATGGGCAGAAATCTATGGACGAGTTGGCGATGTACTATGACAGTGGTGCCCATTTGAACAAGGTTGTGACCTATGAGTGCCCGAATCTAATGGAATCCTTGAACCTTCTTCAGTCCAGAGGTCATATTAATGCCTGCTATGTTGGACAAACACTTGCTATGGGTGGAGGCAACATGTTTGAGGAAGCTGATAATTCAATGCAGCCTCAAATGCTTCCAAGAGGTGATAGCCCTTTTGTGCAAGGATATGAGAAGCGACCTGCTGATGCTATTGAAGGCTACAAGTTTGGTTCTCCACTCAATATGCCCAACATGAATCATTCTGATATACTGTCTAGATTGAGTGAGGAATCTATACCGAAGCAGGATAGTTTCAACTGGTTCTTGTGAAATATCAGGAAAACAAATAATCTTCAACTTACCTCAGCAAAGGTCAATAAGCAAGCTAGAAACTTCACTATTTTTAGGTTACTGAGATTCTCTTTGTTGTTGATCATAGGTTTTTTGGGGAGTCCAATCACAGTGCTGAACAATTTCACCTAGAGTGATTTGTCTTCTCCTGAAGTCGTGGGTGTTAGTTTGGTTTTTAGCTTGCATAGTCGTACCATGGGCCGCTAAATTTTTAGATCTGAGAATTGGTAATTAATCTGTATAATTTTAGGGGTTTAGCATTGAGTCTGTTTTTTTTTTTCTTTTTCTTTTTGTCGTCTGAGTGAGGATAAGGTCCGAAAATTCTATGTTCATACCTCTGTACTGGGTTTTCAATCAAATAATAACTTGCTCAATTATTGTCACAAGGAACCGTCAAATCACAGTGCTGAACAATTTCATCATTTCCCAGAGTGATTTGTCTTCTCCTGGGTGTTAGTGTAAGACACTTGTAAAAAAAAGAAAAGGGAATGATTGGATGTTTTCCAAAATAAATTTTCTTTGGGGGAACATGGAAAATATTTATTTTGTGTTTTTCCCCACTCAACCAGGTAGTAACATTCATTTCTTCTTCTCTTACCTCTTGTTCTTTTTTTTCCCTCCCAAAGTCCTAATTCTCTCTTTTCCTTCCTCCGCCATTGGTGTTCTTCTTCCATGGATGAGTACAAAGAGAATGTGTGGACAATTTTAGGTTTTTAGTGGAGACTTAAGATTAGGATTGGAAAGTTTGAAAAATAGTTGTTTCTTGAAGATGAGTGGTCTTTCTTTTACTCTCTAAATCTTAGTATTCTTCTTTCCAATTTCATTTCATGGGTTGTTAGTATAATAAGAACGTAAAGAAATGCATATAAGTTTTGTTTGTTTTTTTTGTTAACGGTTGAGATAGATATTATTTCTTCGGCCTTAATGTCAGATAAGAAATAAAAAGGTCCACAAATATTACATATCCATAGGCTCTATAGCCTCAAAAAAGCAAAATGGTATAGAAAGATCCAGATTTTCTATCAAACTGTTCAATATGAAACAAAAATGGGACAAAAAAGTATTGTATCCAGAAATGAATCTTTCTATATGGGCCTGTGCTTCTACTCAGTACAGCATATCATCCTAGGCAGCCTCTCCTGATGGTGCAAGAGTATGAGGAGGAGAAGGTGGTGCCACAGGCTGTGGAGTCAAAGCTGCAACAAACTGCAGCATGTCGTCTTTTTCAAAACCTGTTACAGAATTATTCACCCAAAATTGCATCAAACATAAGATATCAGAGATAACTTCATCAACTGATTTACATTTATCACGGAAAATCCTACAATTTCTCTCCTTCCAAATCAACCAGAGAATGATCTGGAGGAGCAAAGACCACCCGGTAAAAGGCAAATAATGCTTAAGATCAGGGGTGGAGAGGAAAAGAGCTGGGACTGAAAAGAAGCCAGGGAATAATTGGGAATTCAAAAAGAATCTCCA
>JAMKQA010079059.1:0-12619 GCA_024699735.1 Posidonia australis
TTTGTTCAGGCTGTGTTTGAGAAGCTGGAGGCTGGTGGAGAGCCTCATTTCTCTGTTGGGGCATATGGAGAGCTGAAGTATGATAGGCGTCTGTATGTGCCCCAGCATGAGGAGGCCAGGCAGAGGTTGTTGGATGAAGCGCACCGGTCTAGGTACACTATACACCCTGGTAACACGAAGATGTACCGAGACATGAAGCGGAGCTTTTGGTGGCCTGGTATGAAGAGAGATGTTGCCCCTAGAGAACTTCATTTTGACTAGGGATGCACATTTGACCCCAGATTTCTTCATACATGCATGAAATGTGTTTTCCTATGTGTTTCTCGATAATTTGGGCTTTCACACTTCGATTTTCCTAGGATTTGGGCTTTTTGCACAAAACCCACTGGAGTTTTCAGATTTACACACACACTTGCATTTTGCATACTTTTCACATCTTTTCACGTGGTATTTTCCCGTCTTTTCTTCCTTGCTCGGTGCACGCTTTTCTAGCTTTGTTCCGAGCTTAGTCTTCTCCTCATTTTTCGGGTTTTCCTCGATTTTCCGTGGTTTCCACTTGTTTTGGTTTTCCATCGCCCGAGGGCGTACAGTAAAAGGCTTACAAAGCCGACATGGTCCCGAAACAAGGATTATTTTCCCCTTTTTGATTTTCTCGGATTTATTCCTAATTTCCGCTATTTTGCGAGACGCTTTTCGAGAATTTCACGATTTTCCTCATCTCTCAAGGGCGTATAGTAAAGCAGCATTAACTATGCCTACATTTGACCCTCGGATTAACTTTTTCCTTTGATTTCACTTCTCCTTGATTTGACATGTTTTCAATCACCTTCATGCATGAGCATATAGAATAAGCAAGCGTACATTTAGTAGACCATAGACAGTTGGAAGCCTAGAAAGACCGAGTTTTCTCGGGCGCATGGGGGTGCCTAACCCCTTCCACATGCGTAACCAGAATCCTTACCCTTTCTCTGGCCCGCATTCATCATGCATTATCCATTAGGCACAGATCACACATGCATCTTTGCATCTTGTTTGCTTTCTGCCTTTTTGTGGTTTTTTTGGCTTTCCTCGTCTTCCCATTAAAAGACTAGGTGGCAACTCCTTTCTTCATCCTTTTGTCTTCCCTTTGGTGTTTCTGGATCCTGTCTCTTTCTCCGGATTCACCATTTTCGTTGTGACCGTATCGGATCACCTCGTGTGTTTCCGCACACTGGAGTTGGTGGGAGAACCGCGCCTAGGGTTTCCACCAGCATGGTCACACCTGGAATTCGAGAAGTTTAATGGTAGGGTCTGCCCAATATCGCATTTGAAGGCGTTCTATGGAGACCTCACGTTGCTTCAGGACGACGAGAGGCTTTTGATCCACTTATTCCAAAAGAATTTGATTGGACCTGCCCCAAGTGATTCACTTCGTTGGACATGACCGTCATCCAGATTTGGAACGACCTTAGCCAGGCATTCTTGGAACAATACGCCTTCAACCTTGACTCGATCCCTAGATGCAAGGATTTAGTAGCAATTAGGCAAAGACCCCATGAACCATTTGGGGAGTACGTCGGTTGTTGGCGTGCACTAGCCTCCCAGATCAAAGATAGACCCTCTGACGAAAAGTCTATCGAGATAATCATCAAAGGAGCACAACCAACCATAGGGGCTTTGCATATTGCATCCTTGATTCTAGTTGACGCCCATGTGGAAAGTGCCTTGCAAAGTGGGAAATTCCCTGCACTCTCTGCGTTCGTCAAAGAAGCCATCGCTTCCGATAATAACGCCAATAACGTCACCGACATTGTCTACACCAAGAGGCCAGCTATCGCGTATAAATCTTCTATGGAGCCTGCTGACGTAGAGAGTCAGCCTGACTCGGATCAGTTAGAACTTGCATCTAGTCCTCCATGCATTGCATACACACACTCCACCATCGAGTCAGTGCATCACGTCGCACTAGCTCAGCAAAGACAACAACCTGAGAGAAAGCAACTTCGTCATGTCGAAGGGGATTACACTCCTTTTGTGGAGCCGTTGAGTGTCCTTTTCCCTAAGGTCGAGTCATTTCTAAGGCTCTTGAACCCTCATTTGCTACCGAATCTAATCCCTCGGTGGCATGATACGAGTGTGTACTGCAGATTCCATCGTCGTGTCAGGCATTCGATGGATGGCAGCATCACTTTGCGAGATGTTGTTCGGAGCCTAATTGATCAGAAGGTCATCAATGTTGCCTTGTAGGAGGCGGTCCACACGCTAACATGTACCCACACTCACACACCTACATCAACGTACCTGGACCAGCCTGACACATCCTCGACTGAATTCGTAGACTCTAAGGATGTTGTGGGCTTAGGGGTCTTCTTCCTTTCTCCTGTCACTCCTATTTCCAGTGCTTCCCCGATGAATCCTGCTGTTCTCATCTGTTTGTCTTCTCCATCTGTTCTTGACCTTTCTGTGGGGGGCTATAGCAACATTGAGACTATCAACACTCTAGACCATGACAAAAGACATCATTCTCGGCCCTAGCAGCCTCAGTTGTCGCCATATTCTGGCAGAACTGCCAGATAAGCTAGTGACCTCGATAGCATGAATAAAGCGGCATCAATAAAGCAGTCAGCAGTAGGGACCAAAATCATATCCTTTTTCCCTATCTTCTATGTTGTTTCTTCATTTTTTGCATCGCCATCATGCTTCAGAAAAGCACAGCAAAAAATAATATAATATTAAAATAAAAAATAAAAAAATCAAAAACCCTCAAAACCAACAAAAATTTGAAAACTCAGAAAACAACAAAAAAAACATTTTGCATATTAACAACTATCTTGCCCGATGATGAGAATCAAAAAGCTTGCCTGTGTTAGATCGGACTACCCTTCCTTAGTGGACACTACCAAGATGACGAAGTAGTGAGGGAGCCACCATCCATTAGAGCCAGACAAAATGTCCAAACTCCTCCAATATCCTGCACCTCCAAGAGGGAGATAAAATGCCAGGGTTAGACTGAGCGAGTGAGCCAGAAAAGAAATATACATACGCATCGGCATAAAAGAAATAAAAGACAAAAGTCAGTCCAAGAGCAAGAGATGCGCGACGTAATTCTACCCCAAACATACTTTAGAGAGGAGTCAGAGTATACACCTGGAAGCCACACCATTAAGGGACTAGCCCCCCTCTTGTAGCAAAAGCCTCTAGCCTAGATCAGGCGCCTATTACCTCCAAGTCAAGGATAGAGCGAAGCCATACGTCTATGAGGGAGCAAAAGAAATATCAGTGAACTCAAAAAAACAGGTGCAGGACCTTAAGGAGTTTGGCATGGAGCCTGGTTCATTTTACCACCCAACATAGCCAACCTAGAGCGCCACTACTCATCCCACGAGAGCCACCTACAGGTTGTGAACCTTCGTAAGGCCAACTTAGTCGAAGGCGTCCTCCTCCTCCAGCATGCGTATAGCTTTCCAACCTAGCTGAGGGCAAACAAAACAATAAAAAAGACATAAAAACAACAAAAACAAATAAGAGGTTATACTTAATCAATGAAGCATACTCTTCCTGCTCAACAAAAAAAGTCACTCTAGATCAATCAACTTGTTTGCTTGCAACAATAAAATCCACCCCAATGATCCTAATAATCATTAATCTTGCTTGCTTGAGCCCTTTTGCTTGCATATTGTATCGCCTTGCAGGTCTTCATTGAGCGTCTACAACTAGGGGCATTTTAGCTATCATTCGGTCAGAGCATACCAACAACATGGACGCTTGCCAATGCATGCGTTGTCCAGAATAGCAGGATCAACAATACAACAACAATCACATCATCCGACAAGCTAGCATCGCCCCTCTGCCTCAGCCAACATCAGCTTCATCTTTCAATAGTCTAGAGTGCCCTCTAGTCGCAGTCTGCTTCCTACCTCCTCCGCTTTCCTTTTCATCTCCTTCTGCTCTCATTTGGTATTGTCTGTCCATCGCGTGGGTAGTCTATGACAATCTACATGTGTGCACATTGCCTTTCCTCAGTGAAGCATCACATGCCCGCTCTGAGACCATTGCGCATCCTCGAGCAATGTTTGGAATCTCTTGTCATTGCTTGATTCGATACCAGGGATATCATCTGGTCAGAGCATGCCAACAACAAGGGCACTTTCCAATGCACACATTGTCCAGAATAGCAGGATTAGCAATACAACAACAATCACATCACCCAGTAAGCTAGCATCGCCCCTCTGCCTCAGGCTACATCAGCTTCATCTTTCAATGGTCTAGAGTGCTCTCCAGTCACAGTCTGCCCCCGACTTCCTCCTCTTTCCTTTTCATCTCCTTCTGCTCTCGTTTGGTCTTGTCCGTCCACTGCACAGGTGATCTATGACGATCTGCATGTGTGCATCTTGTCTTTCCTCGGTGAAGCATCTCATGCCTGCTCTAAGACCATTGCACATCCTTGAGCAGTGTTTGGAATCTCTTGTGGTTGCTCGATTTGATACCAAGGACATCTCTTTTGCCCCAATATCTCTCGAGGTATCCTCCACTTCTGTCCTGTTGTCCTTCTCCTCGATACCAGGGACATCTTGGCTGCCTTTTGGTATTGTTTCGCCTTTCTTTGGGTTGGCAACCCTAACTTTTACGGGAATTGTCTTTGACCTTTGCCATACCTTTGGGTATGGTATTCCTGTTTCCCTTTCTCCATCCTTGGTGCCAGGTCTGTCAACTTGTCACCACTTCCTTGTGGTTGGTAGGCTTGCTAGCCTGCTATCTCCCCTCGATACTAGGGACATCTCCACCGCCTTTTGGAATTGTTTCGCCCTTCTTTGGGTTGGCAACCCTAACTACCACGAGAATCGTCTCTGACCTTTGCCATACCTTTGGGTATGGTATTCCCACTTCCTTTTCACCATCCCTAGTGCCAGGTTTGTCAACTTGTCACCACTTCCTCGCAATCGGTAGGCTCACTGGCCTGCTATCTCCCCTTGATACTAGGGACATCTCGACTGCCTTTTGGTATCATTTCGCCCTTCTTTGGGCTGGCAACGCTAAATGCCATGGGAATCGTCCTTGACCTTTTTCATAGCTTTGGGTATGGTATTCCTGTTTCCCTTTCTCCATCCCTGGTGCCAGATCTGTCAACCTGTCACCACTTCCTTGTGATCGGTCGGCTCATTGGCCTGCTATCTCTCCATCGATACTAGGGGCATGTTAGCTGCCTTTTGGTATCGTTTTGTCCTTCTTGGGTTAGGCAAACCTAATTGCCACGACAATTGTCTTTGGACCTTTGTCACTGTGACCATGGCCACCCAAGAATCCATCACAGAGTCCCACTAGAGGGAGGAGGCCACAACCATCTCAGGATGGCAAAGGCGCAAGATAGGAAAAAAGGGAAAAAATCAGAGTCGCCACCTAGTCTTTTAAGGGATAGACGAGGAAAACCACAAACAAACTACCAAAAGGATGAATGCATGAGATGCAATTGAAAGGGCAAATGTCTACAAGCCATAGAATGGGTATGGATTCCTATTACGCAAGGGGAAGGTGTAAGGTACCCCCGTGCGCTCAAGAAACTCGGTCTTTCTAGTCTGATTCGCTTGCTAAAGGTTGAATGAATGCTTGCTAAGCCTAGATTGTGCTCTAATCATGCTAATGAGAATGCCAAGTCAAGACCAGATGGATGTGCAAGATGCATGCGAAAACTGTGAAGAAATGCACACGAAATGATGGAATAATAAAACATGACACGATAAAGAAAATCACAAGAAATGACGATGTTTTTTGAGAGAAAGGCTCGAAAAATCATATCGACATCAAGAGAATCAAAAATGCAATAAACCCAAATCATCAAGATCATAGAGAACATCACAGACATCATAATTGAAAAATTGCAAGAAGTCCGTGCAAAACAAACAAATGGTGACATGTGAAGAAAATCACATAAAATGACAGTATTTTTGGAAAGAATGCTTTGGAAAACCATACTGATGTCAAAAAGATCAATAGTGGGATCATCCCAAGTCGTCGGATTCATGAAAAAATATTGTGAAAATCAGAAAGGGAAAATAATCCGCAATTGGGCCAATGTGAGCCTTCCGGTCAGTTAATGTATGTCCTCGGGCAATGAAATCCAAATCAAATTGAAAAAAATCCCAAAAATGCTGAATAAAGGAAATCAAATCAAATGTCAAGTGAAGGAATCCGAAAACGAAAGGAGGAAAACTCCACAGAAAATCCTATGGAATGCAGGCTTTCTCAAAAAGGGCAGAATGATGTGCGAATGCAGCGAAAACTATGTAAAATGCATGAAAATAGGCCTAAATATGTAGAAAATATTGAGGAATGATTTATACAGAGATTATGCATGACATAGTGTAAAAATTAACATGCATGTGCATGAATTGATGGCCCGGCGATTTGGTAATTTCACGTGGCCAAATGTGATAACTGCGTACATGTGTATGATGCATGGTCTTATATATGCAAAATGTATGCAAAATGTCAAGAAAAATGTTATTAACAAGAAAACACGAAAAAGACAAGGTTTTAAAAACAAGAAAATGATGTCAACATGGTAAATGACAAGTACGGGGACCAAAGTGCAAAATTTACAAAAAAGGAGAAAGCTTGATTAAAGTATATTCAGTGACCTTTATCTTAACATGCAGATGATGGATGAAATAAAAATGTGGCACTGAGATGTGAGAAAGCACAGAACCTGAATGTAACAGTTTAAGGACCTAACTGTAAAGGACCTAAAACTAAGGGACCTAATGATAAGCGCTCCTCTTCGAAGATCACCGGCGGTTGGTCTTTGGTGACGACTTCGGCGGGTCTTCGACGATGGCACAGTGGCGGAGGAAGACGGGAGACGTCGGGGAAGCTTGAGGGCGGCACAGCTGAGCTCTCCGACGTGGTGGACAAGATTGGGGTGGCCTAAGATGCCTTCCCCACCTCTGGCTCCGACGAGGTGGATTGTCGGTGTTGGGGAAGACGACGGTGAGGCGACAGCGGTGCTCCAGCGACGACAAGGCTCGAGCGGAGGTCAGAGGAGCATTGGGGTGGCACGAGGAGGCTCTTGGAGGTGTCTTCGAGGTTTGGGGAGGTCTGGAGTGTTCCTCCCATCCCCTACACCAGAGACGACCACAGCAGACGTTGGGGCGGCGCTCCGGGCTATGGAACGGTGATGCGGCTACTTGGAGAGGTTTGTGGCGGTGCAGTGAAGCTTCGGGAGGCGGTCAGGAGCGGCAAAAGCATCTAGAGGGCGTAGGGGGATTCGACGGCGGTGGTTGGTGGTCGACGGAGCTATGGCGGTGCTCTCAGGCACGGGAGGCTTGAGGGACCTCTCCTGAGTGATGGGAACTCAGGGAGAAGGAGGAGGAAGAAGGATGAGAGGCCCGTGGGGCCTCGCTTGTCCCAGGAGGCTTGTAGCCTTGCTAGTGGTGGTGAACCTACCATCGGAGGGGAAGGAGACATCACACAGGGGTGGCCCACTCCGACGAACTACAATTCCGAGGGCAGGGGGAGCTCTTCGAATTTAAAGGTGCATGATTAACACTAAAAGGGGAGAAGTTACCTAGCTGAAGGCGGTTGTTCTCCCAAAAGCTTGTCGACGGTGCTCCTTTGGTTGCAACTTCGGCGGTGGTTCAAGGGATTCTCTGGGTTGCAAGAGGCTTGGAGGAGGTGGCTTGGAATTGGGGTTTCACAGGGCTCCTCTGGATTTCGAAAGGGGTTTCTTCTATAGGTTGAAGCATGCTAGATGGAGGAGGCAGGTCTATCGACGGTCAGAGGCTTTTAAACGTTGGTGGGCTTTCTCCAGCCGTCGATCCTCCTCTCCAAGGGCTGGACGCCGTTGGATTGGGCGTGAGCTGAAGGAGGCTGGCCGGAGATCGCACGGAGATCATGGAGAGACATTTGCTGATTGGAATTTGACACCGAAGATCTCGGGATCACCAGAGATTATGGGGGGCGTCAGAGTTGGTCGCCGGAGTTATTGTTTTCAACTGCCTAAGTTTGTTGGTTGAAAAGTATATGGGGGCTGTGGGATAGTTTTGGGCTAGTGTTTTGGGCTTTGGGTTTTAAGGTTTTTTAGGTTTTTGTTTTTTAAGGGATTTTGGGTTTTAGATTTAGGTTTTTAACTAGGTTTTGTGATTTTAATTAATTTTTTGATTTTGTGATATAAGGTTTAATTAATAGGTTTTAAATTAGGGTTTTTTGGATTTTAATTAGGGTTTTCAGTTTAATTAATTGATTCTAAATAAGGGTTTTGGGTTTAATTAAGTGACTTTAAATTAGGGGTTTTAGGATTTTAATTATTTTAGTGTTTTTGTGATTTAATTAATTGATTTTAAATTAGGGTTTTAGGGTTTTATTATTTTAGGATTTTTCTGAATTTAAATGGATTAAGGTTTTAATTTAGATTTAATTTGTTTTTTACTTGATTTAATTAGGGATTTAGTTTCAATTTTGGTTTAATTGGTTTTTTATTAGGGTTTTGACTTTGATTTTGACTTCATTGGTTTTTTGCTTGTTTTTTTGTTTGGATTAGGGTTTCTTTTTAATTAGATTTAATTTTTATTGGATTTTATTATGTTTCACTTGATTAGGGTTTGAATTAGTGTTTTTCACTTAATTAACATGGATTTGGGTTTTCACTTAATTAACTTGGATTTTAAGTGGTTTAAATGGATTTTATTTGATTTTGATTTTAATTAGGGTTTACACATGATTAAATTTGGATTTTAAGTGGCTTAAGTGGATTTTATGTGGTTTAGGTTTGGATTAAAAGCTTTTTTACTTAATTAATTCAAGTTTTTAATGATTTAAGTGAGTTTTGTTTTGTTTTGATTTTTAATTATGGGTTTTTCTTTTATTAGGTCAGAGTGGGCTTGAGTGGGTTTGTGGGTTTAGGATTTTGGTGGAGTTAGGGTTTAGGTAGAGTTTGGGTTTAGGATTTAGGTTTGAGAGTTAGGGTTTTGGTAGTCGCAACCAGAGCATCTTTCCAGAGGAGCCTGCTATCAAGTGACTACAAAATCAAGGTGTCTACAGATGTCCCTCCATGATCGGGGTCAAGGGATTCGAGATCGATACTTTTGGTTGACAGGACACCCTGCCTGAGTCCACAAGAGAGTGGTACTTGCTGTGGGGCCGTGGATCACTTATTGGGTGGATGCACCAAAAGTCATGACTCGTGGCCAATGCATGATGCTGATGCAAAGGATGACCTTGATGCCAGGTGATGCATGAGGATGATGTTGATAATGAGTGGGTTGTCCATTAGCCCACGGAGGGGAGCATGAGGGATTTCCCGACTCACACCATGGGATGCCCAGACAAGACTATCGGTCTTGTGGCACGACAGGGGGCTTGGCAAATGACAGACCTTTCCGCCTGAAAGGATGCATGGCAAGATATCGGACTTGTCGACTGAGGATAGACTGATGACGGATGTCAACCAGATAATTAGTGTTTTGACTTCATTGGTTTTTTGCTTGATTTTTTGTTTGGATTAGGGTTTCTTTTTAATTAGATTTAATTTTTATTGGATTTTATTATGTTTTACTTGATTAGGGTTTTAATTAGTGTTTTTCACTTAATTAACATGGATTTGGGTTTTCACTTAATTAACTTGGATTTGAAGTGGTTTAAATGGATTTTATTTGATTTTGATTTTAATTAGGGTTTACACATGATTAAATTTGGATTTTAAGTGGCTTAAGTGGATTTTACGTGGTTTAGGTTTGGATTAAAAGCTTTTTTACTTAATTAATTCAAGATTTTAATGATTTAAGTGAGTTTTGATTGGTTTTGATTTTTAATTATGGGTTTTTCTTTGATTAGGTCAGAGTGGGCTTGAGTGGGTTTGTGGGTTTAGGATTTTGGTGGAGTTAGGGTTTAGGCAGAGTTTGGGTTTAGGATTTAGGTAATTTGAGAGTTATGGTTTTGGTAGTCGCAACCAGAGCATCTTTCCAGAGGAGCCTGCTATCAAGTGACTACAAAATCGGGGTGTCTACAGATGCCCCTCCATGATCGGGGTCGAGGGATTCGAGATCGATGCTTTGGGTTGACATGACACCCTGCCTGAGTCCACAGGAGAGTGGTACTTGCTGTGGGGCCGTGGATCACTTATTGGGTGGATGCACCAAAAGTCATGACTCGTGGCCAATGCATGATGTTGATGCAAAGGATGACCTTGATGCCAGGTGATGCATGAGGATGATGCTGATAATGAGTGGGTTGTCCATTAGCCCACGGAGGGGAGCATGAGGGATTTCCCGACTCGCACCATGGGATGCCCAGACAAGACTATCGGTCTTGTGGCACGACAGGGGGCTTGGCAAATGACAGACCTTTCCGCCTGAAAGGATGCATGGCAAGACATCAGACTTGTCGACTGAGGATAGGCTGATGACGTATGTCAACCAGATAGTTTGGGGGTATCAGCTCGCTCTGGAGAATGTGACGTCGTTAGCCGGATAGTTTGGGGTATCAGGTCGATGATGAGTTGACGGATTCATTGTTGGATAGTTAGGGTTATCTGCCCACTTTTGATAGTGTGACGGTCGTCAACTGGATAGTTTGGGATATCAGCCCGATGATGAGTGGATAGACTCCTTGTCGGATAGTTAGGGTTATCAACCCGATGATGAGTAAAATAGTGTAAGTGGCACCAAGATTTGTCTGTCTGGAGTGAATCTTGGATGGGATCATCTATACCTCGCTTGGCCTAAAAGAGGATAGAAATGGAACTTGTTCGACTTGAGCAAGTCCAAACAAAACTGATTTGGTTTCACCCCACCTGGTACAAAAGCCTATGACAGCTTTGTTTGTCCAGGCTTAGGCAACAAAACGATATTCTTGACTATTAGCTGGGTAGACCCCAACGCCAAGTCGACAGGTAGAAAAGGGCAGCAGTTTTGAAATAGTTGAGCACATGTTGTTGCAATGGCGACTTCCTGTCAATCACAAGCATCCAAACAAGCTGGCAAATGTGTCCTAATGAACTTATTATAGCAGTTGAATATAATGAAGTGATTACACTTATTTCAGCATGCAATGAACAAGTAGCATAACACAAATGTCAAGAGTCTGCGTCATCCTGGGACCTCTTAGAGCCTCTAGTTTTGGGAAATAGTGTAGGGCTCGGGACAGCTCCATAGATCGGTTAGGTTTCTTCTACTTCGGCTTTGTAATCAGCTGAACAACTCTTTCCTTCTATGACTGTAAGATCGCTTGATCGGATGGAGCCATTAAACAGGCGTGATAGTTCCTTTGTCACAATATAAGAGCTCAGGTGGTACTCTTGGAAACGAACTGGCATCGGTCTTTGAGCAAAGGAATCTTGTCGGTAGCCGAACAACCGCATCACTCGAATTGGTTGATATTCGACACCATCAGTCAGCCCCGGGAGGATGATAAGATGCATGTCGGTATTATTGAAGAAAGCTTCAATGTTATGAGTTACCGAAGGAATGATGCACTAGGTCACCTTGTCTTCTGTCAAACTCTCCAGTCGCTCATACTCCTTGCGAATTGATGTGAGTGTGCGAGCATGACCACTTTGGCAATAAGATGCAAAGGTTAACCGTTGAGGACGTAAAACCTCTACACCTAGATGAGTAGCCAACCATATCTGTACAAAAGCACCACAACCATAGGAATGTCGGCACCATCACAACGACCGATCTAGGGCCCAGTAAGTCTCTACGAGGATAATTCGGGCCAAGTCTATCTAACGGGTTATCACCGCCAAAGTAATATCTGCAACCTCAATGTTCATGACTGTCTGACCATGGCTAAACACCAACTCACCTAAAAAGTGGACGACAAAACCTCTCATCCACAGCTCATCACCCAAGGAGGTGAGCATCTCGGCTACCTTGTCAAAGTAAGTCAGTTGTAGCATGGTAGATTTCCCATCAGTACAGATGAGTTGACGACCACAATCGTCGGTTGACAGGCCAGTCAGTTCACTCAGCACTGAAGAGTATCCGTTGTGCTGCATAAATATAGTGGGCCCAAGAAACTTCGACAGACAGCACACCTGACGTACCTCTTCCAAAGTAAGAGTCAACTCAATTCTTTCGAAGTGGAATATGTGGTTTGCAGGCTTCTAGAATTGGGCGGCTGCACATAAAAAGTAATGGGAGACCTCCACATTTGCAATGTCTAAGAATTTTGAGGAGATTCCCCAAGCCCGCAGCTTGTCACGATCACCGTCTGTTAATTTTCCAATCCACGTCAACATCTGAGCAACTCATCGATACAACCATCGTAGGGAAACCCATGACTAATAGGGGAGTCGTGGCTTCTCTTGATTCAAGTTTACAAACATTATTAAAATATTCAGAATGACAAATCACTTTGTTCCACACAACAATTTTTCATACAATCCAATGCAGACAGAAAAGTCATAAACTGCTATGAAATGCTGGGTAATAGGTCAGTGGCCACTATGAAACTGTGCAAAGGAGATTGCTAGATAAAGCTAACGTGCTTGCTGCCTGAGTAGGCAAGGTTGCCTACTTGGTGATGAGTTGACAGACTCGTCGCCGGATAGTTAGGGTTATCAGCCCTGTGATGAGTTGACGGACTCATCGTTAGGGGTGGGCACGGTTTGGTTTGGTTCGGTTTGAGACAAAACCACAAACCAAAC
>JAMKQA010079060.1:0-14905 GCA_024699735.1 Posidonia australis
CAAGTGTTAAAGGGACTATGCCATGATAAAAACTGGAAAACATGCTGCAAGTGCATAGGGTCAAGAATCGCAAGAAAACAAAGCATTTGAAACCAAAGTGAGTTGATGGGTTCATGCATGAAGACGTGTGAAATACTTAAGAACAAGCATGATCTAGATAAAACGAATCAAAAACATGTGTAAATGATGATCAAATGCGCATGCTTCTATGTGCAAGGACATACATGGTGCATGGCAAAATATTATACTCAAGGAAACAATAACTCATGCGGATTACATGCTAGAAATGCAAACAGAGATAGGCATGGAGATTATTTGCATAGAGTGCGGGCATGTTAACATAAAAACCTCATAAGCATGGAACAAAACAGATCATACGCAAGGTTTTAAGCATGTTTTATTCAGTTCTGAAATGACATTTAGAAAATAAAACAGGGAAGTAGAAAGCCTACCTCACGAAGTGTTCCATCTTGCAATATCAGAGATAAGAGATCGTCGTTGCTTTGGAAGGCTCTAGGATGCAAGAAGGTGCTTCAGGGAATGAAAATAAGCTGCTGGATTGGTGGAGAGGCTCGTGCAGAGGTCGGGTTTTGGAGCAGAAAGTGGCTGGTTGCAAGGTTTCTACTCAGGATTCTCAGCTCTCAAGACTTTTCTTCCCCTTTTCAAGGCTGCCTATGGGGGTCCTTTTATAGGGAGCTCTCAGGGGTAAGTTACGGGAATAAGGAGAGCCTCGCAGACGAGGAGCCTGGAATATTCCACGGCACATTCGCTGCTGGAGGTAACAGCCAAGGAAGGTGGAAAGCCAGCAGTCGTAGCCTGCGCAGCGTTGTGCGCCAGGGGTGTGCGTTGGCTAAGTGCGCCACCTATATGTGCTAGGGAAGTGTGCTAGGTAGGTGTGCTAGCTAGGTGTGCTAGGTTGGTGTGCTAGCTAGGTGCTCTCCCCTATTGGCCTGGTTTTTAGATTGGGCTGCAGGCTTGCTACGGGTTTAAGGATTGGTCACATTCAAAGCAACAACTGGAGCCTTCTCAATGAGTCACCTCAAAATCGGGGTGTCTACAACATGTAAAACACTGGTGTGACCATGTTGGCGTGGAGGGGGTGACCGATAAGGCCACGGCGAAGAGCGGTGAGTCTGAGAAAGGGATGCTCGACTTGAATACACTTGAAAGCACATAGAAACAAAACAAAATGGATATGGGGAGTCACCACCTAGTCTATTTAACAGAAAGACGAGGAAAATTGGAAAAATGCAATGCAATGTGACAAACAATTAAAGACAAATAAAAGAAATGACTCCAATGCCAATGGATAACACATAGGTCATTGCAGGCAGAGAAACGGGTAAGGACTCCTGTTACGCACGGGGAAGGTGTTAGGCACCCCCGTGCACTCGACGAATTGGTCTTTCTGCGTTTTTCTGCTCATGTGTATGGAAAATGCGAATGTATGCTTGCTTGTGTCTAAGATAGAGGTGTGCCTCATGCCATGCGAAAACAAATGAAATGCCAGAGGTAAAACCCAAGCAACCTAATACTCAGCCACACCACACGAGTTCTAGACCGACAGTCCACAAGATTTCGACACAATAAATATCCTTGCCCTAAAGATGACTGCAAGAAATCCAAAGAAACGCGATAGAAAATGATGCGTGCCATGCTCAAGACACTATGTTAGCATGAATGCTATTCACTGTATGCCCTTGGGCAACATGCAATATGCAATGCATGAAATCCGGTTTGAGACATGATGTAAGTAATTATGTCAATTTTTGTACGCCCTTGGGTGATATGCTATATGCAATGCATGAAATTTGGTTCAGGACATGATGTAGGCAATTACATCGATTTCTATATGCCTTTGGGTGAAATGCAATATGAAATGCATGGATGTCATTAATGTACGCCTGTGTGGGCACGATGTTTAATGCTATGCGGATGTGGGTAAAACAAGGAAAATGTCGATCAAATCTTATTAATTTGAGTCAAACATGGACATTTGTAAATCGATATCATGGAAAGTTCAAACAGATAATATGCAAAGTCAAGCAGAGGTGTATGCAAAATGTCAATATGCTTCAAGCACATGTCCATCAGTGAACAAGTCAAACAGGGCGTTTCTCTATCATTGCCTATTAGTGCGGCATCAGATCTTGTTTCCACATCATTGGGCAACGAGGGGCGTCGCCTCTCCGTCTAGTGGCACGTGTCCCAGACTGATCCAGCAGCCCAAATCCGTCTTGGACAAATTAGACGTCAAATAAGCCTAATTAAGCAATCTTGTTTCAGAGAAAATGCCGGTTTTAATGAGTTCAGATATTTATTTTATGAATTGATTAATTTGTGTTCGCTCGATCATGCAGGGTCCTAAGGCCAGGATGAAGTTGATTTCAGAGGTTCTAGGGGTCACTCTATAGGATATAGGCTCTTTGGTACCGCTCTTTGATATTTGTTTGGGTCCACCAATTTGTCTCTCTAAAGAGGGGCCCACAACCTAGGATTATATCCTTACGGGTCAGTCCTAGCAAACTATAAAGTAATAAATAAATGCTAAACAACAAGATATCAAGCTTCTACTAGGGTTTGTTATAGACTTAGGGAGAAAGGTGAAGTCTAAAACAAGCCCCTAGGACACCTGAAGCTCCTTGACCTAGTAATCACAACTGAGACAAAGTATGGGTAAGCGACTTGCACTGGCCTGGGTTCGCTCTACTTAGTCAATCAAAACTTATTGAGGAACCTAAGGAACCATAACCATGCTGTCAAGCAATTAGTTTCCTCCCTACTGGAGGACATAAAACAACCCTAGAATCTGTTAAAAAGGCATAACAAATAGTGGACAAGAATATCATCAGTTTTATTTATTCAGATCACTACTACAGGTAATAAAAATCAACACAAGCAATAAAAAACAAAGCCTGTAGGGAAAATGTTTTGGGACCATCAGTCGCCTATATGAAAGGCATTTGACCTAGTAGCCTATCGGTCTAGCGACGAGTCCAATCGCCCCTCGGTATGGTGACTGGAGGTTGTCTTCCTCCTCTCACATGTAGGGTTGCCCTAGGGTTGTAGGTCCTGTTATCTCTCTCTCTCTCTCTCTCCTGTAGATATGTGCCTAGGGTTTCGACTAGAGTTTGGTTCCGCTCCTTTTCACTTCTCCTTGCTCTCTCTCTCTCTCTCTCTCTCTCTCTCTTTGGGTGACTTGGCTAGGGTTTTGATGGACTGTTAGGATGAGGTGATGGGTTCTCTCTTCTTTTTCTCTTCACTGCATGGATCTAAGTTATGGAGGGTTGCTGGGCATGGTATGGTTTGATGAAGAGTACGTCGGACTGGTGGAATGGTGCATGGAAAAGAGGCTACGTTGGGAATGGGTTGAGGGTAATGGGTGTAGACGTGGTGCATGGCCGTCAACTTCATGGGTTGAAAAGGCTTGGTATGGCCATGGTGTTCAGGGTTATTGGGTCCATGTAGACTGTAGGCATGGAGTAAAACCTGATGCATGCAAAAACGAGGAAAAGGGATTGTTGTTCACGCTCGAAGGTCGACAACCTCACGTCGACAGTGACCCATCGCCAGAAAATAGGTATAACGCTTAAAAATGAGATGAAACAGCGAGAAAGTCTTTCAATAAACACTAATATGCATTGAGACTATGAAAATGACATTCATATAGTCAAACCTAATGAGGATACGAGGTATACCTACGTGGTGGACGATTTTTGACGTCCTTTGGCGATGACGGTAGCTACGAGATGTCAAGGATGGCTGGGACAGTGATGGACGTCTCCCTCCTCCTCTTTTTCACGTGGAGGTTGAGGTTTTGTGGGTGCTTCTCTCTCTTTCTCCTTCAAGGGTTTTTTTTTCGCTTCTTCTCTTTTCTTCTTCTCTCTCTTATGTGCCTCCCTCTCTTTTCTCCCAAGTTCCAAAGTTACCGCTTCTTCTTATGTGGGTAGGTTTATATAAGGCTCTTAGTGGTATGAGGGACGTCAGATGTAGGGCTCTCGAACGGACGATGAGGATGGGTGTAGTGTTTGCATGGGCTTAGGGTTTATGTTGGGCTTGGGCTTACTATTTTGGTCTTAGTATTTAAGGTCTTTTAGGTTTGGTTTAGGTTTGGGTTTTATTTTTATTTATTCATTTTAGGTTTGATTTATTCTTCTAGGTTTGATGGGCTTAGTTCTGTTTTTGAGTTATTTATCTTTTTAGGTTTAGGTTTCATTTTGGTTTTAGTTTGTTTTATTCTTTTATGCTTAGGTTTAGTTTTGCTTTTATTTTATCTTTTTAGGTTTAGGTTTCATTTTTTTTAAGTTCAGTGTTGTTTTTAGTTTATTTCATCTTTTTAGGTTTAGGTTTTATTTTGAGATTTACATTTAGGTTTAACTTTGGATTTAGTTTTTTTTTTTTAGGTTTACATTTGGGTTTGGTTTTAGTTTAGTTTGGCTTTAGGTTTATGTTTGGGCCAGTGGTGTTTGGTTTGGGCTTTAGGACAAGTTTTGGTTTGTTTTTAGGTTTAGAGGGCCAAGTTGGGTCCACCGTAGCTAGAGCATGATTCGAAAGGTCTGCCTACAAGTGACCGCAAAATTAGGGTGTCTACAGATGCCCCTCCTTGAGTAAGGTCAAGCAAACCGAGACCGATACTTAGGATTGATGAGACACCTCGCCTGAGTTTGTTGGAGGGTGATATTACTGTAGGGTCGTTAGCCATTTATTCGGCGGATACATCGAAAATCATGACTCAGGGCCCAAGCATGATGCTAATGCAAGGGTTGACTCTAATGCAAGGAGACGGGGAATGCATGATGTATGAAAATAGGCAATGAGTTAGCAACCCACCATCCGATGGAGGGGAACATGATGAGCTACTCGACTCACACCAAGAGAGGCCTAGGCAAAATCATTGGGCTTGCCGCACGATAAGGGCACGATAGATTGACGGCCTATCAGTAAGACAATTTGGGGTATCAGCCCACAAGGACGATGGAGGCATGGCAAAATATCGAACCTACCGACCGAGGGTAGACTAATGACAAGTGTCAACTGAATAGTTCAGGTTGTTAGCCCAAAGTCAAGGACATTAGGGAAGGTTGTCGGGCCTTCTAGTCGAGGGACGGGGTGTGAAGGAGCGTGGTAAGTTGACGGACCTATCGATCGGATAGTTGAGGTTATCAGCCTAAGTGATAGTTTAGGTTATCGACTTCAGTGATAGTTTAGGTAATCAACCTAGATGATAGTTCAAGTTAGCGACCTCAATGATAGTTTAGGTTGTCAACCTCAATGGCAGTTTCGGTTACCGACCTCAATGATAGTTTAGGTTATCAGCCTCAGTGATAGTTTAGGTTGTCAGCCTCAATGGCAGTTTAGATTACCAGCCTCAGTGACAGTTTAGGTTGTCATTCTCAATGGCAGTTTAGGTTACCGACCTCAGTGACAGCTTAGGTTGTCAGCCTCAATGACAGTTTAGGTTACCGACCTCAGTGACAGTTTAGGTTATTAGCCTCAATGGTAGTTTAGGTTACCAGCCTTAGTGACAGTTTAGGTTGTTAGCCTCAATAGTAGTTTAGGTTACTGACCTCAGTGACAGTATAGGTTGTCAGCCTCAATGGCAGTTTAGGTTATCGACTTTAGTGACAATTTAGGTTGTTAGCATCAATGGTAGTTTAGGTTACTGGCCTCAATGACAGTTTAAGTTGTCAGCCTTAATGGTAGTTTAGGTTACCGATCTCAATGACATATTAGGTTGTCAGCCTCAATGGCAGTTTAGGTTACCGACAACAGTGGCAATTTAGGTTGTTAGCCTAGGTGGATAGTTTAGGATATCAGCATAGATGGATAGTTTAGGATACCAACCTAAATGGATAGTTTCTGACAAGATATCGGACTTGTCGCACCGACAAAGAAATGGAAGAGCTGACAAGTTATCGGACTTGCCAAGTCGACAAAGAAAGAAGCGAGCTAAAAAGTTATCAAACATGCCGGCCGACAAAGAAAGGAGAGAGTTGACAAGTTATCGAACTTACCAAACTGACAAAGAAATGGTAGAGCTGACAAGTTATCGGAACTATCGGGTCGACAAAGAAAGGGGAGAGCTGACAAGTTATCAGACTTGCCAGGTTGACAAAGAAATGGGGAGTTGACAAGTTATTGGACTTGTCGAGCCGACAAAGAAAGGGAAGAATTGACAAGTTATCGGACTTACTAGGCAACAAAGAAAGGGGAGAGTTGATAAGTTATCAAACTTGTTGAGCCGACAAAGAAATGGTAGATCTGTAATTTTCTAGCTAAGCACACTAAACTTTGTCTATGGCTGATCCTACTGCAATGAGTAGTCTCAAAGACTATCACAGGTGTAGGCAGACGGGGCTTAGAATGCTGTTGGCACCATGGTAAGGGCATAATTGTAATTTTCCCAATAGGGGGAATCTATTGTAGGCTAGCCAGAGGGTAGCTAACATGCCCTGGTTCAAGGTGACAAGCTGAAGGACCAGACCTAGAGAATGTCTAATAGGTTCTTGGTCGAAATACTGTCCTAGTGACATCTGAACAAGAGCAGCTAACATGCCCTTAGTTGAACGTGGGAGACTCCAACCATAAGGCGGCTAACATGCCCTTGGTTGAAGGCCACGTGAATCCTTGCAAAGTCGAATGCAAAACAGATGACTAACTATGCCTATATATGCATGCCAATGCTTTTTCTATTTCTTATTTGCCCTCAATGCCAAGAAAGCTTTCAATGTTTGCCGTGAAGGAGGGGTTTGTTCTCGACTCACTGGACACTACCTGAATGTCCCAATTCATCAGTGGCACTCTGGAATAGGCAAGGTAGTGGTTAAGTGGTGGTGTAGGGGAACAACATTCTGTACCAAAGCCTCCTTTAGGTCCTACACCTACTCTTTTCATAATGCTTTTTTTCTTTTACTCCCTCGTAGGCTTGTAGGCTCGCTCTACCCCTTACTTGGGGGTAATGGGTATCTAGGTGGTGGCTGAGGTTGATTGATTTTGAGGAGAAAGGGGTGACTAGTCCCTTCTAGCTGTGTGGGCTCTCTAGACACGTACTACAACTCCTTCCCAAGGTATGTGGCGTGGGCAAAGCTACTCTACTCGCCTCTCTCTTTAGGACTAGCTTCTTTCTACATCTTCTGTCTTCCAATTTCTTTTGTTGCCCTATCGTATATATGTCTTTTTTTCGTTAATCCTCTCATTTTTGCCCTAACATTTTATCTCCCTTTGGAGGTGTAGGTACCTTAGGGAGTTTGGGTACTTTGCATTGTTCTTGATGGATGGAGGCTCCCTCACTTGTTTAGGAAACTCAAGTAGTGTCGACTGAGAAGAACAACCCTTTCCTAGGCAAGCTAGCTTTCCATGGTTTTCATCACCAGGCTGTGATTATGCTAATGCTAGAGATGCCTATGCTTGTGCGTGCGTTTATTCATTGTAATGCAAAGGGTGACTGTGAAAACAAAACATAGATGCAAATATAATGTAGAATGCGTGAATGTTGGAACAAGAGTGCAGGTATGCAGAGTGCATGGGGATGCATGAAATGATGGTGGATGACAACTTTGCAAAGCAAGAATACGACTCCCAGTCACTAGTAATACTTCTTCAAATAGCACACATTGACTGACTCCGATTACTCTGTGTGGTCCATGTTCTCTAGGATACACATATAGAGTAGATTCTCTTGATGACATATGGGCCATGCCAGTTGGGCCTAAACTTTCCACAAGGGTCAGGGAGGTGAATTGATTGCAATACTAAGTCCCCTGGTGCAAAGCTTCTAGGCCAAACCTTCTTCTGGTAGGTCCTTACCATTCTCCTCTGGTAGCATTGAGCATGGTACATGGCTTGTAGTCTGTGCTCATTTATGAGGTTCAGCTGGACATAGCGCTCTTCTTCCCATTCTGCCTCGTTGAGTTTGGCTTCTTTAGGGATTCTTAGCAATGGGATCTTTACCACAATGGGAAGAACTGTTTCCATGTCGTACACCAGTGAGTATGGTGTTGCTCCTGTGAAAGTTCAGACTGACGTTCTATATGCCCATGGTGTGTAGGGGAGCTTCTCGTGCCAATCTTTATGAGTCATTGCCATCTTTTTCAAGATCTTGGTGAGATTTTTATTGGCAAACTCGACTGCACAATTCATCTATGACCGGTAAGGGAAAGATCTATGATGCTTGATCTTGAAACTCTATAGATAGTCTTCGATCCTTTTGGTAATAAAATTCTTTCCGTTGTATGAGATATTGGCGTGTGGGACCCTGTACCATGCTATGATATTATTTCTGATGAACTTTTTAGTTGCTGCAATAGTGACAGTCTTGTAGGAGGCTGCTTCTACCCACTTCGTGAAATAGTCAATCGCTACCAATATGTAATGATGAGCATTGGAGGCCAGCAGGTGTATGGCTCCAATGACGTCTATTCCCCAAGTGGAGAAAGGCCATGGTGTGGACATATTGTATAGTTGTTGTGGCGGAGCGTGAATGAAGTTTCCATGGATTTGGCAGCTATGGCATCTGCACACGAATTGACAATAGTTGGCTTCCATGGTCGACTAGAAGTAGTCTTGTAGCATGATTTTCTGGGTTAAAAGAGCACCGTTCATGTGTGGACCACAGGTTTCTGCATGGATCTGAAGCATCAGGGTGTCGACTTCCTTCTTATCTACACATTGCAAGAGCATATGGTTGTAGGATCTTCTATATAGGTGTCCAGCTCCTAGAATTTATTTCGTCGCCAATCGTACCATGGTTTTCTTATCTGTAGCTGAGACGTCGAGGTGGAAAGTTACCCGATTTCATATGGACCTTGATATCATGATACCATGGAGAATCCTCTGTTGCATCTACATCTTCTATGTTCATGCAATGGGCTTGTTGTTCCATATAGGTGACTAATACTTCGACTTTGTCGTCCTCTAGGATCGAGAGCCAAGATGCTAAGGTGGCTAGTGTGTCTGCGTAGGCATTCCTCTCCCTATCAATGAAAGAGAACCAGATGTCCTTGAATTCTTTGACGAGCTTTAGCAGAGATTCGTGGTATGCCACAAGCTTTGGGTCCTTGATCCTCCAATCACCGTCGATATGTGAGATGACCAGCATTGTGTCGCCATGTACTTGCAGCTTTTGTGCTCCATGCTCAAGTGCTAGTGTAATCCTAGGATGCATGCTTCATATTCCACCTCGTTGTTAGTTCATTCAAATGTCAACTTCTTGGCAAACAGAGTCAGTTATCCCTAAGGTGTTGACAGCACCACACCTATCCTTCTACCCTTCTTATTGATGGCTCCATCAAAGTATAAGTGCCATTGTGGCTCATCTTCAAGGCTATCCGACTTTTCGTCCTCCATAGCAAATAGGATATCTTCATCGAGGAACTGTGTCTGCAATGGCTAGTATTCAGGCAACGATAAGTCAGCTAGATGATCCGCCATGGCTTGCCCTTTTACTGAGTTTTGCGTGACGAATGTGATATCATATTGGTATAACAAGACCTACCACTTAACACATCTACCTACTAGTATTGGCTTCTAGAATAGATACTTCAGAGGATCATGCCAACACAATAGCAGTATCGGGTAGGTCATCATGTAGTGCTTGAGTTGTTGGGTGGCCCATACTAAGGATAAGCAGACTTTCTCTATGATACTGTATTTGACCTTGCAGTCATTGAACTTCTTGCTCAGATAGTAGATTGCCCTTTCCCTACGCCCTGACTCATCGTGTTGCCCCAGAACTGCGCCCATGGAGTGCTGTGTAGTTGAGAGATATAACAGCAAATGCCGTCAAGTGTCGGGGCAACTAAAACTGGAGGTTTTGCCAAAAGTTGCTTGATCTTGTCAAAGGTGACTTGTCATTCGTCGTTCCACTGGGTTTGTGGATGTTTCTTGAGGAGCTTGAAGATAGGTTCGCAGATTGGGGTGAGCTATGCTATGAATCTATTGATATACTGCAATCACCCTAATAATCCTCAGACCTCCTTTTCATTGGTTGGGGGTGGCATGTCGATAATGGCTCTAGCTTTATGTGGGTCCACCTCTATTTCTCTCTGACTAATGATGTATCCAAGGAGCTTTCCAGATGATACCCCAAATGCACATTTGTTAGGGTTAAGGCATAGCTTATACTTCCTCAGGCGGTCAAACAACTTTCTCAGGTAGGAGAGATGGTCCTCAGGCTCTTTGGACTTGGCAATCATGTCATCCATGTATACCTAGATTTCTTGATGCATGAGGTCATGGAATATTGCCGTTATGGCTCTTTGATAGGTTGCGCCTGCATTCTTAAGTCCAAATGGCATTACCTTGTAGTAGAAGACTCCCCAAGAGGTGATGAAAGAGGTCTTTTCCATATCTTCTTCTACCATTCTAATCTGGTTGTATCCTAAGAATCTGTCGATGAACGATAACATTTTATGTTCTACCGTGTTGTCGACCAAGACATCGATGTGAGGAAGTGGGAAGTCTTCCTTGGGGCTCGCCTTACTAAGGTCTCGATAGTCTATGCACATGCAAACCTTTCCATCTTTCTTTGGTACAAAGATGACATTGGCCAGCCACTCTAGGTACTAGACAACCTTGATGAAGTTCACTGTATGCTACTTCATGATTTCTTCTTTAAGTTTTAGGAGCCATTGAGGCCGCCATCCTTTGAGTTTCTGCTTGACTGGCTTGACATCAGGCTTCAATAGTAGCATGTGCACCACCACTTCGACATCTAGGCCTACCATATCGATGTAACTCCAAGTGAAGACGTCGGCTTACTCCTTTAGAAATGCTATGAATTCTGCATTGGTTTGTGGTGAAGTCAGGTGCTGATGCGTACTTCCTTGACGTCCTTTGTTGTGCCAATGTCAACTGCCTCATGTGACCATGCCGGTGGAACCCTGCACGGCTCTCTCTACGATGCATGGAAGCACACGAGGAGTCTCAATATAGTCACGACGAAGATGGTGAATCTGGAGAAGAAGACTAGACTCAGAAACACCAAGGAAAGATAAGAAAGAATAAGGAAAGAAGTCGCCACCTAGTCTTTTAATGGAAAGACAAGGAAAACCAATCACAAAGGAAAAAATCTAAAAGAAACCAAGCAAAGAAAACATATGCATTCTCCGTGCCTAATGGATGTAGTGCACAAATCAATGTGGTCCAGAGAAAGGGTAAGGATTCTTGTTACACATGGAGAAGGGGTTAGGCACCCCCAAGCGCCCGAAGAAATCGATCTTTCTAGGTTTCCTGCTTGCTAATGGTCTATTGTGTGTATGCTTGCCTATTCTGAGTGCACATGCTTAAGATGACTACGAAAACATGCCAAATCAAAAATAAGAAATGAATAATAGGAAAGAAGTTAATCCGAGGGACATTGTAGGCATTACAAATGCCGCTTTACTGTATGCCCGTGGGCGATGAGGAAAATTGTAAAAATCAAGATAACTCGGAAAGTGTCACACAAATCAACGAAAACTTGAAGAAATCCAAGAAAATCAAATTGGCGAAAATAATCCTCATTCAGGTCAATGTCGGCAATATCAAGCCTGTTAATGTACACCCTCGGGGATGGAAAGCCAAATCAAATCAAAATCATAAAAGTCAAAAGAAAACCAGGAAACGTGTGAAAATCGAGTTTGAAACAAGTTAGAAGTGTGTGCATAATGCAAGAAAGAAGACATGAGAAAATATGCATGAAAAATAGCAACAAAATGTACAAAATGCATGTAAGAGTAAAAAGTGTAAATTCCAGGGGCTTTTGTGCAAAATTCCCAAATTCTGAATGAAGAATGAAATTATGAAGTTAAATCATCAAAAATACGTAGGAAAACACATTTTATGTAATTTTGAAGAAACTAGGGGTCAAATGTGCAAAATTGTGCATTTTTGGTCAAATTCAAGATTCCAAGGGTCTAATATTCAATTCAGCCAGTAAAACAAGTATTAAATGCAATTCTGAAGAAATTCAGGGTTAAATGTGCAAGAAAAAGAGTTTATGTTTGAAATCAGGGAGTTAAGGGACCATTCTGCAATTTCTCTCATGAAAATATGCATTCTGTGTGAAATCAGTGAAATTCAGGGGTTAAATTGCAATTTTGAACACATCTGAGTAAATATTTGAATTCTCAGGGTTTAACTTCCAATTATGCTAGAAAATTATGCATTCAGAATAGTTTTAATAAAGCTTAGGGTTTTAAATGCAAAAAATGCTAGACTTAAATGCATGAAAAGAGACTCAAAGGGTTTATGTCAAATCTTAAAGCATGGAAAACATTAACAAGAATATACACGGGGCACATTGCAATATTTCAAAACAAATATTATTAAAACGATTTAAAATCTATTGCGAGGACCTAAATGTAAGAAAAAAGGGACATATTTGTAAGAAAACAAAAGTATCAGAAGTTTTTAAAAGAAAAAACTATTTTTTATTATTTTAATAGAAAACATGTAACGGCCACCGACGACGAAATTCCATCGTCGACGACTGTCTGGGATGCCCCTCCGGGACATCCCGAGTCCTGATCACTCATCAGGCACCACCGGGAGCATGAGGAGGAATAAAGGAAGAGATCCAATGGTTTGGATCTTGGAGGTGACGATCAAAATTGGCCCCCCACCCCCCTCACCGTCGACGCCACTCCGGCGACAGCGCTGTGGAAAAAGGGGGACCTGGAGGCCATGGAGTCATGACTCAAGGCTCCTGGAAGCATGAGGATGATGTGTGGAGCATTCCCTTTCCTTTAGAGGCCAGAAAGGAGAGAGATCACGCGATGTTGGTTTCCACCTGCCATCGCAGTCGTCTTCTCCGGTGAGCATGGTTGCAGGGGTAATTCAGGGCACGAAGCTCAACCTTGATGGCTTCAGAGTGTTGGGGGCGTGCCGTGGAATGTTCTTGGAGGCGCACGATCTGTCGTCGTTACCAATCGTCTTCCTTGGCGACGACCACAATGCGTTACTAGTTACTGGAGGCTTGGGGAAGCATTGAAACGGCACACCAGGAGTCGGAGAAGCAAGAGGGACCTCAATGAAAGAGGATTGAGCTGACTAGGGCACGAATCGATTACTGGATTCGTGCCCCCACCTATGTCACCGGAGAATAGCTTCGGTGACCCTGAAGCCACGATTCCAGCCAAGGAGAACCTTTGGCTCTACTAGAATCAACTGAGGAAGGCAAAGGCGGATCTAGGAAACTATGTTTGATGAAAATTGAGGTCAGAGGGATGTTTACCTGAGTGGAAAGTGATGAGGGCTGCCGAAGCTCGTTGGAGCTCGCTGGAGATGTCTTGAAACTCAAAATTTTCTCTTCCCTGAGCTTCCTCTCTGTTCCTTGACCTCTCTGGTTGCCTTAGTTGTGAGAAAATAACTTGGTAGCTCTCCTCTCAATTTTTCCAAGCTTTTTCTCTCTTTTTTTCTTTTCTCTTGCAAATGGGGGGTATTTATAGGCTTGCAAATGGCTAGGGTTGTTAGAGTACTTGGTTATGTTTAGTTGGAAGTTGTTGGAGGTTGTTACAAGTTGTTATAAGTTGTTATGATTAAATAGGAATTGGTTAAGTTTTTTTAGGTTATTAGAGGTTGTTATAGGTTGTTATAGTGAAGGTGGGAATTGGTTAAGTTTGTTTAGGTGGTTAAAAGTTGTTATATGTTGTTATGGTGAATGTGGGAATTAGTTATAAGTTGTTAGGGTTTGACATTATGGTTTAGGATTTGACCTAGGGATTAGGGTTTAAGGTTTGACCTAAGGTTTTAATTAGGCTTTGGATTAGGGTTTGAAATTAGGGTTTAGGTTTTGATCTAGGGTTTAAGGTTTAGTTTAGGATTCGAAATTTGGGTTTAGGGTTTGATCTAGGGTTTAAGGTTTAGTTTAGGGTTTGAAATTAGGGTTTAGGGTTTGACCTAAGGCTTAGGGTTTGACCTAGGGTTTTAATTAGGGTTTAGGGTTTGACATAGGGTTTTAATTAGGTTTTAAGGTTTGACCTTGGGTTTTAATTAGGGTTTAAGTTTTGATCTAGGGTTTAAGGTTTTGTTTAGGGTTTGAAATTATGGTTTAGGGTTTGACCTAGGGCTTAGGGTTTTGAGATTTGAGCTAGGATTTTAATTAGGGTTTTGATTAGTTTTGGAGTTTAGTGCTGGGGTTTAGGTTTAGGTTTAGGGTTTTGAATTTGATTTTAGTTAGTTTTATGGTTTAAGGTTCTATTGGATGCATATGGGATGTCCACTGATGCCCCTCCCTGAGCGAGGTCGAAAGATGAATGGAACAAAGACCGATGCTAAAGGTTGACAAAGACACTCCGCCCCTTCTTACAAGGAAAAGAGAATAGGAGGAGGAGATAGTTGCTTGGAGTTGACGAAGATGCCCTGCCCGAAGCTACAAGAAAGAGTTAGCTATTGGCACAGACGAAGCCGAAACCACAGAAACCAATACTAATGACAAATGCTGACAAGTTGACGACCAATCATCTCCTAAAGGACATGAATGATTATCACACTTGTCGAGAAAATCGCTGGACAAGACTCACAGTGCTTGCCTATCGAAAGGTGACTGGTCACAAAAGTCATCCGGGTTGTTCAGACTACCAGCCCAAAAGGAGGGAAGGAATAAGGCGAGTGGGGAATCCATCGGGCACTACAAGTATTGCCCTGGTAGTTTAGGATACCAGCCCAAATGGAGGGAAGGAACAAGGTGAGTGGGGAATCCATTGGACACTACAATTATTGCCCAGGTAGATCGGGATACCAACTCAAAGGAAAGAGGAAGATACTCTACTTTGATTCTGTCTGTTCGGAGTGGAATTCAAAACAAAGGGGGCACCGACATTCGTCTGTTCGGATCGAATCTGGGAATGAACCATCTGACTTCGTCTGGTAGTCTAGAAGAAGAAAGGAAATTGGGGGGGCGTGGGGGGGGGGGGGGGGGGGGGTT
>JAMKQA010079061.1:0-10612 GCA_024699735.1 Posidonia australis
CCAGTTTCCGGTGCAGGAATCGGAGTTTCTAGCCGCGCATCGTGATCCTAGAGGTGAGCCTGGTTACAGTCTTTTTGTTCTGTGATTTGTGTAATTAGGCTTGTGATGCTATTGTTTGGTAGCGTGTCCGGGTTCGGGGCGTTACACATACTCTGTCTCGATTGTGATTATTAGGTCAAGGAACCTAAGGTGTCCTAGGGGCTTGTTTTAGACTTCACCTTTCTCCCTAAGACTGTAACAAACCCTAGTAGAAACTTGATATCTTACTATTTTGTGTTTACTTATTGCTTTGTGGTGCTAGGATTGACCCATAAGGACAGGATCCTAGGCTACGACCCCTCTTTAGAGAGACAAACTCGCAGTCTAGGCCATCATGATGGACCCTAACAAAGGTCAAGGACTAGTACCAAAGAACCCAAATCGTACAAAGTGACGCCTACAATTCCAGAAATTAGCTTCACCCCTATTGTTGGAGCCTACATGGTTGAGCGAACATAGGTTAATCAAATCATTAAATAAATATCTGAACTCATTAAAATTGGCATTTTCTCTAAAACATGATTTCTTAATTAGGCATGTTTGACGTCTGATCTATCCAAGATAGATTTGGGCCACTGGACCAGTCTGGGGAACGTGCCGGTGACGAGTCCTAATGTCGTGTTGATAGGTGCCTTCAAAAGAATCACTCCGTTTGACTTGTTGCAAGATGATGTGTATTCTAAGAATGTTGATATTTCACAAGAACCTCTGCATGGCCTTGCATATTATCTGTTTGAGCATATCTTGCCATTTATTCACAAATGTTCATGTTTAACTCGATTTAATAGGTTTCAAACAACGTTTTCCTTATTTTACCGGCCTCCACATAGCATTAAACATTGTGCCCACTCAAGCATACATTAATGACATTCATGCATTGCATATCGCATATCACACAAGGGCGTACAGTAAATACCATTCGTGCTAACATAATGTCACGAATTGGCTTCCATGCCTTGCATATTGCCCAAGGGCGTATGGTAAATAGCATTCGTGCTTTCATCATGTCCCGAATTAGTTTCCATGCATTGCATATTGCATATCACCCAAGGGCGTATAGTAAGTAGCATTGCATTCTTCTGATTTTCCTCGTCTTTCAATTAAATAGACTAGGTAGTGACTTCCTTTATCCATTTGTTTTATTTTTACATGTTTTCTAGTATTTTCAAGTCAAGCGTCCCTATCCTTGGATTCACCCATCCCCCCAAGACCCTATCACTCCTCGTGCCATCTTCTCCTAGATAGAGGTGCACGTATTTTGTCCCCCCATTGGCATGGTCACATGAACTCATTTGTGCTAACATAATATCTCGGATATTGCATGCATTGTTTTCCATTGAGTTTCTTTTGATTTCCCGCATTCATCTTTAGGGCAAGGATGTTTACTATGTCGAGCTCTTGGGGACCATTGGTCTACAATTTGTACAACATGGCTGAGTATTAGGTTGCATGGTTTTTCGCCTCTTGCATTTCATTTGTTTTCATATGGCATGAAGCATACATCTATCTTAGACACAAGCAAGTACATGTTTGCATTTGTCACATACACAAGCGGAAAAGTGCAGAAAGATTGATTCGTCAGGCGTATGGGGGTGCCTAACACCTTCCCCATATGCAACAAGAGTCCTTACCCATTTCTTTGCCCGTAATGACCTATGTGTTATCCATTGGCACTGGAGTCACTTCTTTTTGTTTGTTTTGCATCGCATTGCATTTTTCTGGTTTTCCTCGTCTTTTCGTTAAATAGACTACATGGTGACTCCCCTTATCCATTTGTTTTATTTTTACATGTTTTCCAGTGGTTTCAAATTTAGTGTCCTTGCCCTCAGATTCCCCACTCCTGTCGTGACCCTATCGGTCCTTGTGTCCTCTTCTCCCAAATAGAGGTGCACAGGTTTCGTCCCCCCGTCGGCATGGTCACAAGATGGATTCTTTTTTTGTTGTTTTTTTTCTATTTTCTAATTTTTTACGTTTTTTTGATTTTTTTTTTTTATAGGAAGGATGGAAAGAATGGCTACCCACTTCAAGCCTTAGCCTAGGGCCTACTTCAGCCTTTTGGGTTGTGCCTTACCATCCTGGGTTTGTCCCTTGTGTCATGTCTACACCTTTCAAAGACTTTGTCCCATACCTAGGCCTTCCTAGTCAGTCGCTCCTTTAACCTACTTGGTCTTTGATTGCCTAGGGCTGCTTCTTCTTTGCCTATGTGTGTAGGAGGATGGGGGAGGTTCGAGGTTTGGTTAGCTCTCGACATGAGCTTAGGTTCTGATGTCGCTTGCCAATGGTTAATCCAAATGCACATTTCTTTTCCCCTAGGGTTTTCTTTTTTTTCTACTCTGGATTGCTTCCTTGCTGTCATCTTCCCCCTTTCTTTTTTGTTTTTGTTGATTGAACAGCTTCTTTGCTACCGTCTTTTTAGCTCTTTTTCTCTTCCATTTCCTCTTTTTGATTTAGCAAGTATCTACCCATCACTACTCACTAAGATTTATGCTATGGTAGCACACCTACTGAGTGTCAGTGGTCTCACACCCATTTTGAGTGTTCAGTCGAAAGATATTGATCATTGAGGGACCAAATCACTCCCTTATTTTGAACACTCATTCCCTATTTATGCACTTTCTAAGTTTTTTCATGACATAATGCTCATCCATCGCCACCTCTCAGACTTATGCTAGGATGCCACGTTATGCCTAGCAAGCGACGTTTATGATATGCCTTAGCTTCGAGCTCGCCTCACTCTTACCTCCCCATGTAGTGTATGTGAGGGCATAGGTCAAAATATGGGTCATTCTAAGTATCTATTTCCGTGTAGGCTCCACGAGAGACCTTTTTTCCAGCTTAGGGTTAGGTCCTAGGATTCTTTAGTTGTAGATTTGACTGATTAAGGGTAGTACTTTTCCAAGTGCATTGTATTCCAGGGGTCAAGCAAATCAATCCCGTTTAGGGACAATCAATAAGCGTTCCTCGGATATACAGTCACCACAATGTAAGGCCTTTCCCAATTTGGCGTCAACTTTCCCTTAGGATGTGGCTTATTGATAAGTAGCACCTCCTTAAGTACTATGTCACCTATATTAAATTTGTGTCCATTTACTTTCTTTTGATAAACCCTAGTCATTCTTTGTCAGTAGATGTGTGCATGCTCGGCAACTATGAGTCGCTTCTCATCATGGAGTTCTAAGTGGAGTAGCAATGCCTGCTTCTTTTCATTGACAGACATTCTTGCACTGACCTGAACTCTTAATGAGGGGATCAGGATTTCATATGGGACTACCGCCTCCATTCCAAAGGTTAAGGCATAAGGTGTTTGGCCCGTTGCCATTCTTATGGTGGTGCAGTATGCCCATATTGCATTAATTACTTTGTCTGTCCAATCCGATCCCTTAGCGTCTTTTATTGTCGTTTTAATGATTTTTATTAGTGTATTATTAATAGCTTCTGCTTGGCCATTTCCTTGTGGATAGTAAGGAAAACAGTGATACTGAACTTTTTGCATAGCCTAATGAACTCCTCTAAAATGAATATCAACCCGTTGTCAACTACGAAGGCTTTAGGAACCATGATCTTGGAGATGATGTTCCTTTGTACGAACTGGCACAGGGTTGTGGCTTTGATGTTCGGTGTGTAACCCTTTGAGCTTTGTTGTAATCTCCTTGTAATCTAGACATCTGCTTGATTGTATGGATGTATGGTGTTGTTCTTTTTTGGCCATCAGGTTTTTTTATTGTGGTTAGCCTGATGGCCAAAGTGTTGTTTGATTTAGGCTGTTCTTTCTCCTTTATCTCTAAGTCTTTCACGATGGAGTTGGGAGAGAGACCAGCTAGACTGGCCTTTCATCTCAGTGTGGTGACGCCACTAGGGGAGCACAGTTTGGCATGGAGGTATCTGCGGTCTGTCAACTTGATGTTGAATGGCAGAGAGTTCAACGCTAGCCTAATCGTGATGGACATGTAGGAGTACAATGTGATACTCGGCAAGGATTGGTTGGTGCAGTAGTTCGCTTTGATCGACTGTGCTCAGAGGAGAGTTTATTTCGGGTCTCCTGAGGATGGGTCTTTCTTTGTGCAAGGTGGGTGTCTGGGTGAGTCTAAGCTTGTCATCTCAGCTATGAAGGCTTGTAAGTCGTTGGTCAGGAGTTGTGTGGGGTATCTAGCTAGTACAGTTACCTCCACTTCTCCTGAGTTGAGTATTCACAACATCTCTGTGGTGTGTGAATATCCCGATGTTTTCCCTGACAATTTGCCTAGTATGTCACATCACAGGGAAGTAGAGTTCTCGATCGATCTAATCCCCGATACTGATGCTGTATCAAAGCCTCCCTTTCACATGGCGCCAGCGGAGTTGCGAGAGCACAAGACTTAATTGCAGGAGTTGCTGGACAAGGGTATTTTCTGGCTAAGTGTGTCTCCATGGGGAGCGTCTATCTTGTTTGTTCGCAACAAGGATGGTTCACTCCGACTGTGTATAGATTACCGGATGTTGAACCAGATCACGGTGAAGAACAAGTATCCCTTGCCCTGCAATGATGACTTGTGCGACTAGTTGTAGTCTGCCTCGGTGTTCTCGAAGATTAATCTGAGGTCAGGATATCACCAGTTGAGGATACGAGACTCAGATATTCAATGGACTCCTTTCCGAATGCGCTACGAGCATTATGAGTTCACTGTCATGCCTTTCGGCTTGACTAATGCACCGACTGCTTTTACGAATCTGATGAATAGGATTTTCAGCCCTTTTTTGGACCAGTTTGTAGTGGTTTCTGTTGATGACGTGCTAGTCTACTCCCTAGATATTTAGACTCACGCCTTGCATTTGAGGGCAGTTTTGGATACTCTGAGGCATCATTAGTTATTTGCCAAATTCTCCAAGTGTGAGTTTTGGTTGAGTGAAGTCATTTTCCTTGGCCATTTGATTTCTAGAGAAGGCATCAGAGTGGATCCTGCCAAGGTCGAGGCAGTGAGCAGTTGGGAGCAACCTAGGACTGTGACGAAGATCAGGAGTTTCAAGGGTCTAGTGGGCTATTATAGGAGGTTTATGAAGGATTTCTCCTCCATAGCCGTGCATCTGACAGAGTTGACTAGGAAGGGAGTTCCTTTTTGCTGGGACCAAAATTGTGAGACGAGTTTCCAAGAGCTAAAGTCTCGTCTAGTTTCTGTCCCTATGTTGACTCTGCCTTTTGGAAGTGGTGGCTTCACTGTGTATAGTGATGCTAGTGGTGATGGGTTAGGGTGTGTTCTGATGTAGCATGGCAATGTTATCGCTTACACTTCATGCCAGCTGAAGGATCATGAGAAGAACTACCTGACCCATGGTTTGGAGATGATTGCCATAGTGTTCACTCTCATGCTCTGGCGACACTATCTCTATGGGGAGCAATTTGTGGTCTTCATCGATCATCAAAACTTGAAGTATATCTTTAAATAGAGGGTCCTCAACCTAAGGCAGCGTTGTTGGGTGGAGTATCTGAAGAAGTATGATTTCAACCTGTCCTACCATCCTAGTAAGGCCAACGTGGTCGTCGATGCCTTGAGTCGGGTACACACGTGATGACGAGCCTGATGATCAAGGAGTGGACCATGTTGGAGGATCTGATGAGCTGCAGGCCGAAACGGCAAGCTCTAGGAATGGTTGGTGCCTAGGTGTCCAACCTGTCTGTTCGCCCAAACCTGTTAGAGTTTATTGTCGCTTGTCAGCGGCTGGGTCCATTTGTTCAGGCTGTGTTTGAGAAGCTAGAGGTTGATGGAGAGCCTCATTTCTCTATTAGGGCATATGGAGAGCTGAAGTATGATATGCGTCTGTATGTGCCCCAGCATGAGGAGGCCAAGCAGCGGTTGTTGGATGAAGCGCATCGGTCTAGATACACTATTCACCCTAGGAGTACAAAGATGTACCGAGACTTGAAGTGGAACTTTTGGTGGCCTGGCATGAAGAGTGATGTTTCTGACCATGTGCCGAGGTGTACCACCTGCCAGCTGGTCAAGGCAGAGCACCATAGACATGGAGCGACATTGTAGTCATTGGATATTCCTATGTGGAAGTGAGAGCACATCTCGATGGACTTCGTGATTGGTTTGCAACGGACTCAGAGGAAGAACGACACCGTGTGGGTGATCATGGATCGACTAACCAAGTCTACTCAATTCCTGGCCATTCGGGTGAAGCTTCTGTTGCACTACATGGTGGAGTTATATGTATCCGTGGTGGTGAGGCTACATGGTGTTCTGGTGTCCATCATGTTAGATAGAGACAAGAGGGTCACCTCAAGGTTCTAGAGAACTCTACAGGAGGCCTTTGGCACCGTGCTCAACTATAGCATAGCATTTCATCCATAGTTGGATGGCTAGACAAGGTGGACTATCCAAACGTTGGAGGATATGCTCAAAGCATGTGCCTTAGACTTTCAAGTAGGCCTGTAAACGAGACAGGTACAGGGAAGGTAAAGCATTACCCTTACCCTTACCCTTTAAATTCTTACGGGTAACAGGACAAGTGTTGACCCACATTTTCTTAGTTTCTACCCTTACCCGCCCCATTACCCGTGGTAGGATATAAAACAGGTATGGTTAACAAGTAATTGGATAAAATTATGTTTAAAAAAAAAGTTTATACAAACGTTTATTTGATTAAATTCAAGTGATACATAAAAGACATAATAAAATAGCATATCAAACATATAAGAGTTTGTTTTTATATAAGAAGTTTGTATAAAAACAGATCTTTACCATTCATATTACATACTATTATTTCATTTCTCATATAAATTGGAGTCTTGAATTGTAACCTCAATTTGAATCAAACCAATCATTGTTGAATCAAACCTATTTTATACCATTAACAACACATACAAACAATTCAGAATTCAAATAAAAATTAACCTCCTCAAGTCCTTATCTCATTACATGTTCAAATAAAAAATAGAAAAAAAATAAACATTCCTCTGTAAGACAGTGCTAGCCTTTTGATTTCTGAATACAATAAACACTGCTAGCATTCCTTTAATCCTCTGCAAGCATTCCTCAGAAGAGAATTCCCACTCTACAATAACAAAAAATAAACAGTAATTATCATGTGAAAACCAAAATGGAAAACACACTCAGATAAATACTCAACATGCAAGAAAAATATAAGCATTCCTTGTAAGACAGTGCTAGCCTTCTGAATTTACAATAAAAAAGGCTACAAGCATTATTATTCTGGTACATGAAAAGATTTTCAATGAAATCTTCTATGGTACATGAAAAAAATTTCAAATTTAGTTTACAAAAAGGAACATATATCATTTTTTTGACCCGTCCACACCTACAGAACATGTGGGTTCTTCTTCTTTCAATCTTTTTTTACAAGGGGCAGTCTCATCTGCAATGGCTACTCCAGCAGGCACTCACTTTGTATGCCCAATGAACCAAAACACTAGCTTTCCAAAAAAAAGAAATAACAAAAATGCAATGGCCAACTTGTTTTTGCTAAAAGCCTAAAACTGAAAAAGCTTATATTAAAACTGAAATGCAATGGCCAACTTGTCATACAACTCAAACTTGAATGTAACATATGTAAGAGAACCAACTCAACATAAGTTAGCATTTATAATGGACAAAGAGCTTTACTAATTCATGTCTTTACACCATCAATACAAATAGAATATCTTTGTTTTAAACTGACACTATATGTTACTATGTTACATACTTACATTGAAGTCCCTACCAGTTTCAGTTGGCATTTGTCATTAGAAGAAAAACCTTGTTCATCACTGTGATTAAAATAAGAAAGAACAGATATTGCAACAATTTAAAATTACAAGAGCAATCACAGAAGAATACCAATAGATATTGCAACTCTACAAGTCCCTTCTCTTAATTGAATCTCAAACTTGACCCAATGTACCAGCACAAAATTCACCATTCTTTTTGATCCATCCCAAACAGTTCTTCTCTCAAAATTAGAACACCACCATCACGCCCTCCCCCCACAAGCAAACCAAAAAAAATAAAGTAGATAGTGTCCTTGAGTGGTATTATTGTGAAGCTTTCTAGAACTAATCACATTTGGAAATGAGTCGGGTGTATGTCATGGTCAGTTGTTCCAGTAGCAAAAAATGAAAAGACATACAATCTCAATGTGACTAAGATTATAAATATCAATTGTACTAGTAGCTCTTTGTTTATTCTAGTGAAGCTAGTGAATAAATGTAACTTTGCAAAACAATCAAAAGAGGATAAATGATAAAAATTTGGAAAATAGATACCAGACAAATAAAAAATTAACAGCAATAAGATAAAAATGACAACAATATCGATATCACCCTTAAAAGAATATAAAGGAATAAATGTCGATATTTGGAAACTAATAACTGGCTTGTTCCTAGGCAACTGGGAAAAAAAACGTTTGCTCTTGACACACCTGTGGACCTACATCACAATCTGCTACATATATCACAAGCCATCATTGGTGCCAGAAGGAATTTTCCATATCAAGTTCCATTCTGTTTTTTGACCTACTATGAAACATGATACTTCTAGATTTCATTGTATACATATTTGATTATTTGATGTTTTCCTATACAACAACTATTCCTTGATCCCACAGCGAACAGACAACAAGAATCCATTTCCTAATAATGTCTAAAAATTTGCCTGTATTTCCAGATAGATATCAATTACATCATGTAAAGTATGCTAAATTGAATATCATTAAACTTATAAATATTTTTGAATATTAGATTGACGTCATTTGCTATCTTCTAAATGGTTAATTAAAGCACAATTAACTAAGAAAACTGAAATGTGCTCCAATATGCGCAATTACTATAAGTCAACTAATACCAAGTACAAGTACAATGGGTAAAGTACTGATATTGTGCTTTAATACACTATCAAACAGTATTGTATTAACACTGGTGTCTAAATTAAGTTAAACACAGACATGTTTTCAATTAACATAGATACTTTTCCTTTTTGTAATTAGACTAAGACATGTTTTCCCTTTAGATTATCTATGTGATTATATTAAAATTTGGCAAGAAGTCTTGTCAACTCACTTACTAAAGCTCACGAAGTACACAAGTTCCCAATGATTCATTAGCAAAATCCATTTCTTCTGCAAGATAGAGGAAAGATTTATCATAAAACATTAAATCATAGTAGTCATATTGTAACCATGCCGACGAGGGTGGCCACAAATAGGTGATATTTGTGCCAAAGAAGCGGCAATGCCACGGCAAAAAGAAAAGGGAAAAAAAATGCAAGAAAATGCAGAGTTGCCACCTAGTCTATTATGGAAGACGAGGAAACCATAAAGACATGAAAAAAATCATGCAAACAAACAAAAAGGGGTTGCGTAAACCAGAAATGCAGGTAAGAATCCCTGTTACGTGCGAGGAAGGTGTTAGGCACCCTCGCACGCCCGACGAATCGGTCTTCTAATGATTTCTCTTTTGCAAATGAAATGTCGGCTTTTCAGCCTTTTGCTGTACGCCCGAGGGCGATATGCCATGCCATGCTAATGAGTGGTGTCTAGAGTATAGGTGCATGATGTGTAGGGGGGTGTCCTAATGCTCAGAAATATCGCTCGTGTGCCGGTCCAAAAGTTGATGCAAGAGTATTGCATAATAAGATCAGGGGTCTAATATTATGAGTGATTTATCATCCTTGCTTACTATATGCCTAAATGCAAGCTAAAATGCAAGAAAACTGCTGAAAATAGAGGTGTGCCTTCTTAATGCATCAAGGAAGAAAATCAGATGAAAACCCAGAAGCAAATCGGATCGAGAAAGCAAGCAAAACATAGGAGAAAAACATGCTGTGTGCTACTGGAAACAGGCCTTTACGCCTGTTCGGTGCGCCAGACTGGTGCGTCAGTCTTGGGCACCACCTATGTGCGTCTACGTGGGCCAGTGATGTATGCAGAGGCCAAAACGGAAAAGCCAAGCAAAGAAAAACATCAGAGGGTGCACTCTAGAAAAGCATGCAGTAGAAATCATTCTGGAGAAACTTGGAAAACAAGCTTTAAAAGATTTAAACATGTAAATGCAATGCAATGATCTTGAGCTCCAGGGCCTGAAGCCTCACACAAGATCTCATATATGTGAACTAGATGTAGGAAGCAATGATCCAGCCAAGCCTCTGGATCATGGACTGATACACATGATTCTCACAAGGGAGTAAGGTGCAATCAGTCTACCAGATTCAGCCTGGAGCTGAATAACAAAGCAGAGAAAACAAATGGAAAACAGTTTGATTGAAAGCTGGAAACATGCAAGTGGCATCTTGGCAAACCATAGAATCAATCAGAAAGAAACAAGCTCAAAACTCTACGATAAAGCCATGCAAGTATGATGCTAATGCAAGTGCACTGATCTCTGACCAGTCTAGCGCGCCTGTTGAGTGCGCCAGATTAGTGCGGGGGTTAGGTGCGACAGGGATGTGCGCCCCAGGGATTCTGGATCAGACTGTGACCTGATCCAGAACCCACCCAGCAGAGATACAAGGGGGATTCATGCAAGTGTTAAAAGGGTTCATGCTATGATAAAAACTGGAAACGTGCTGCGAACGTATAAGGTCAAGAATCACCATGAAAACAA
>JAMKQA010079062.1:0-17655 GCA_024699735.1 Posidonia australis
GCTCCATCCATGCATCATCCTCAAAAGGTAAAGGAAAGCAAGTTGGTTCCCAAAGAAAGTGATATGTAATATATTGTTTTGCCTTGTATTATATTTATTGACTTGTATTAAGATATTTCAGTGTTGTATTAGCTACTTTTTTGTAAAAACTTTATATGTGTAAAATCTTATGTTGTATGATCAATTGAAAGTTTTTTTTTATAAAATCTGTATATGTGTAATTTAATGTACTTGTGAATGTATTTGAATGCCATTATACCAGATATATGAATCTAAATTTTAGCAGTTCAATTTTGTAATGTATTTTTCATTTTTTTTAACTGCCCAGTATTAGCAAGGATATAGCGAGGAAATGATATTTATCGAGCACTTAGTGAGCAAATTGAGAGGACATTGTGTGACCACGTCCTCGCTATATCCTCGCAATTTCGTCGCTAAAACTGGAACGACGATACAATCTCATGATATTTAGCGAGTATTTGGTGAGGATACTACGAGGATATAGCGAGGACATTACAAGGAAATATTTCCTCGTAATATCCTCGCTAATGTTAAACGAGCACATTGTAAGGATATATCATCATAGTATTGATTTAACGAGTTATTTAGCTACAAGGGTAATTATTCCTCGCTAAGTCCTTGTTAAATCTTCTAATAAGGATTTAGCGATGAATCAGCGAGGACTTAGCGAGGAATTAGCGAGGACTTAGTGAGGAATTTTGTCCTCGCAAAATCTTGTTTCTTTTGTAGTGAATGTGTCACAACTATAAAGTTTAGAATTACTTATAATGATAAAGTTTCTCCCACAGAAGAAAAGAGTATTAGCCTACAGTTGCAGATGATAGATATCCCCTTCCTCTTAAATGTCGGCCTCAACTAGAAAAAAGAAGAAAGACAAGAAGAGAATCACAATGTAGTGAAATAATTAGAAGGCAATGTAAAAATACAAGTAGCTAAGTCACTATGCAAAGAAATGCAAGAATGTACTTGTGAGTTGATAATATAGTAATACTCTGTAAGATATGATAATGTTTGTATCACACTTTATGAGATATAATTCTGTGTAATAAGACATTACACTCTGTAAGATATGATTATGTGATATTTAAGTATCACACTCTATGAGACATTAATAATATTGCAAACTTGAAAATAACGAGACATGATTAATGTGAAATGAGATGTGAAATGAGGTATGAATAAGGTAAAATAATACATGATTGAGGTGAAATGAGACATAATTGAGGTGAAATGAGAGATTATTAATGTGAAATAAGATATGATCAAGGAGAAAGAAATAAGATTCAACATTCAGTAGACCTGTTGACCTGTTAACCTATTAACAACTTTGTAGATAGATAATTAGTTAAAATTAACATAAGAAATAAGACGTTTATAATATTGCAAACCTGATAATAATGTTTAGTGAGACATGATTAAGTGAAATGAGACATAATTAAGGTGAAATGAAATATAATTGAAGTGAAATGAAATATGAATAAGGTGAAAGGAGACATGATTGAGGTGAAATGAGACAAAATTGAGGTAACATGAAACATGAATAAGGTGAATGAGACATAATTGAGGTAAAATAAGACATAGTTAAGGTGAAATGTGATATGAATAAAGTGAAATATGACATAATTGTGGTGAAATGAGACATAAATAAGGTGTAATGAGATAAGAAGGACAATATTGGAATATAAAAAAGCCTATGATCCTTTCTTGCAAAAAAAAGCTCCATCTTGCCAATTTCACTTTTAAGTGGAATTATATATGTTGCCAATAATCTTTGGAATTTAATTCTTCAAAATTTACTTTGACATTTTTGCGTGTTCATATGTGTGAATTCCTCCAAAATTCTATTAAACGTGTAGTCTTCCATGGAATTACAATAAAACGATAGGAGATAGCATCTTACTTGAAAAAAAAATCTTGATTGGCCAACGATAACTTGTTTGGCAAGTTTTTAGTTTTGGGCAAAATTTAGAAAGATTTAGATTTTTGTAGGGTTGAATTTAAAAGTTTTCAGAAGATGTTAGTTTTATTCCATGAATTTTTAGTTTTATATTTTGTTAACTTATCCCATGAATTTTTTTATTCATGTAAGAGAAAATATAGTTAGGTTTGGATCATAAATTTGGTGAAGCGTTTTCTTGGGCTAATTTTACTACATAATGTCTTGTTGATTCATATTTCTAAAGAACTTTATAGTTTGTTGTATATATAATAGTCAATATTAGGAGTGTATATGGACTTAGGTTGATTTAAAAACTGAACCAATTCGACTTGTGTGAATTGGATTGAGTAGGTTTTTTATATTATGGATTGGATATGAGTCAGAAAATTTCAAACTTGAACTTTTTAGTTTGAATGTGAGTGTGAGTTTCAAGCATGGGTTACTCAACCCTGACCCGAAGTTGAAGGTATATATGTATATATATATTTTTTGTTAACGGTTGAGATAGTAAGAGGTGAATTTTTTATGCATGTCCCAGGATTCGAACCTGGGACCTGTGGTGAGTTTAGAGTTCTCCCAGCCGCTGTGACAATGAGACATTGTCGTATATATATATATGTTACTAATTATTTATATTTATAAATACATGGGATTCTACTTCTAGATCAAATCTCTGCATTTCAAGGAACCAGAGGAGCGGTAAATGTGGTTATCATGCTTATCTTTACGGATAATTGTTTCTAAATGCCGATTTAGATAGTGGAATTCCTTGTTAATACTATCTTTATGGGTATAATCTTTAACTTGTGTTAATTTGATTGTATAGTCTGCTTGTTGGTAGCATTAAACATGTACAATTTCTTTTTTCACCTCACATGCTTGGTACTTGTATATATTTCACAGGTAATACTAGTGGAGTTACTTTTGTTTGTTAAGTAACTATACTTTTATTAGCTATTTTTGAATCAGTGAACTATGAATTATCCTCTATTTTTTACAGACTAGTTAAGTAAGCATCATTTTCTTGTACTTTTGGAGAAAATTATTCTTAGATGACTAAACAATACTAACGCATCACATGTCAAATTTTCTAACTTTTGATAATAGATGAACTTGTTATCGTTTTTTTGTAATTAATAATGGATGAATCTACGTCTTTTTTTTGTCTAAAATTCCGGTATCATAAAATCCGAGATCCAACCAGACCTAACCCGAAATTTGTGAATTGGATTAGATTGGATCTGGACTGGGTATGAGTTGAATATGGGTCTAAAGTTATCTATCCTGAACAATATATATGGATTGTATCATGGGTTCATCCTTAATCCGATCCAACATGACCCACGTACATCCTTTATTAATATGCTAGTACTCCCTATATTTGTATACCATTTCCGTTTTTTACCCATTTACAGATTAATCTGGCCAATCTTCAAAGGTATAGGAAGAGAAGATCAATAACAACTACGTGTAGAAATTGTAATTGTTGGAATGTTCATGTAGAAGTGCAAGCATTTAGAAAAGACAAGAAATAAGAGCTACGTGCTTTAGTGTGGTATTGTAATTGTGTCAAAGCAACGTTGTGGTTTAGTGACATGTACGAAAAAAACGTGTTTTAGTTTTTTTTAAAAATTTCAGACGAATAAGTTGATGATTTTGTAATTGACTGAGCTTGAAGTATCTTTGCTAGATATTCTGTATTGTTGAAGTGATGACTTACAACTAATTGCAAATATGTGTTGAAGTGATTTTGTGTGGTCAACATACTAATATTAAAAAAGAAAATTCTTTTCTTGAAAGCATGCATTGTATTATCCTCATGTAGTTTAATTTTGTTTTTGTGTATGTTATTAGATTGATGTAAAAGGTGGATAATCTTATTCTTGAATGGTTAGTAAGATAAATAATGTTTTTAATCTGACTATTGTTATTTTTAAACAACAATTTAACAAAAGGACAGCGGGTAAGACAACTAAACACCTGATTGGTCATTGTATTCAGAATCACAGCGGGCATTACTGGATCGATGCCCACAGACCACTGTTTGTGCGTGTGATGTGTGTCACGGGCCGGGAACCAGCTGCCTCTGCCTCCGTCGACATGTGCAATCTGCACTGCGCATTGTCTTCCTCCATCTACACAGCTTACACAAGCAACACGACACACATATACATGTATATGTATCAAAAGTATCGGTCCATCGATACCCTTGATCTGATGAACATCGATTTATCCTGTATGTATGTTGTATAGCCAAGCGCACACCACCGACTTCCACGGCCACAAGCTTTTAGTGAATGAAGGAATAATATACATATATGGCAAGTTGTAGATGTAGATATGTCTTTCAAACAAAACACAAAAACAACACAATAATAGTAATTAATTAACAGCTAGCCTTCTTTCGGTAAAAAGGGCATGCAAATCAACTAATTAAATGGATGGATGGTAGATCTAGGGCTTGTGATAGACCCTGCCTGCGAGGATGGCTGCCTCCATGATGACGGAGATGATGTCGACCACCTCCTCGACGGAGCAAGTGTTGCCGCGGAAGGAAGGGCGTCCGGAGTTCTTGAAAGCCGTGATGCAGTCAAGGAACTTCTCGTTGCAGTCGACGTTGAGGTAGTCACTGTGTTTGGACTGGATACAGGCATCATGGACCATGCAACACTGGTCCAGGCCGTCACATGGCTCCTCCCCCGGACATCCACTGTAAAGCAGACCGCAGTACTTGCCGTACCTCAGCAATGGCGGCACTGTAGATAGATAGGTAGATCAGATATCCTTATTGTCATATATAGCAAATTAAGCCTTTATTCCCAACCATATCAATTCATTATTGAAGAAGAAGAAGATGATGATGATGATGATGATACGATGAATACATACACGAACAGTATTTGGATTCGCATTTCCTGCTGCACTGGACGTTCTTTTATCCGTGTTGCGATCATCAAAGAAGTATATGTATGTGTCAGAAATTGATAGGTTGGAAACAGTACATGCAAGTATAATTCATATTGGAAGATGATGAGTAATAGTAGTAGTACTAGTGAAAGGATTAGTATGTACAATATATTAATTAATTAGTACCACGGAAATGGAGCTGCCGCTATCGGCATGGTGGAGGCCGACGTTGAGGGCGGAGACAGCAGCTGGGGAAAGGTGACGAGGACCGCCCAACATGCAGTAGATGAGAAGGATGGACGCCAGCTGTTTCATCCCGGCCATTGATTTGTTCAGTGCTGCAGAGGTAGCAGCAGAGTCGGAGATCAGGTGGTAGAGGAGAAGAAGAAATGAAACGAGACGGGTGGAGAGGGAAATGCTCTGAATTTGAGAGAACTTCAGCTGGATGTCTTTTGTTTTCTCCGTGAAGGACTAATCATGCATCTGAATGTATATTATACACTATTACAGATGCATGCATACGAAGGAAGGAAATCTGCTAGCTGCATACAGACTTTAGCAGGAGATCTGAATGTGTGCCGTAGTGTGGAAGGAAGGATTTGTCCTCGTTCAGCTCGTGACCTACTTTTGTTTTCTACCCAATTCCCAGCAGATATTTTCCCCCATCACATGATGACTATGCATACAGAAGAAGCCGGGGCCGACATTGGATCTGTCACTTGCATCATATCATATATTTATCATGTTAAACTTATTATGTTATCATGTTTATCATTTTTTTTCTTAATATTTCTTATATTTTAGAAATTTTATATTTAATTATTAATAATATAATAATTTTAAACATATATAAAATATATTTGTATTTAATTTGATAATAATATGCTTAATAATTCATTATTAATGTTAAACATATATTAACTAAATTTCAATCATGTTAAATCAGATAATAATCGTGTCAAAATAAAATTATGTTTATTAATCATAAATCACATAAATATCTTAAAATAATTTAAAAGATTTATAATTAAATTATATTATATTATCATATCATGTCGTACAATCAAATTATATCGTATCAAGAATTAACAGTCTGACCTATACCTCCACCCAATTTCTTGTCAACAAGGACGTTACATTACACCCTCTTAATTCTACTTCGTTCGATGACTCACATGGCAATGATACATGATCAACTCAACAACCAGTATCTGCTACTTTTACCGTAGGGAATCTACAGTAGTAGTTTACTACTAGTAGCGACACGTGAAATTTGCCACCATAGGTATTAAATTTGCCGTTACAAGTTAATACCGGTAAAATAACAACAAAAAGGTTAAGATTTCCATCTTATGTATTTGCCACTATACATATTGCTATATGATTTTTCTAACTTACGTATTTACTAATATATATGCCGTTAAATAGTATTCCTTACTTATGTATTTGTCACCGTATGGTATTTCCAATCTATGTATTTACCACTATATACATTGTTACATATAAACTTGCCACTACATGGAATTATTAACTCCATTTAAAATATAAAATAAACCCAATTAGGATAATTACCTTGCAAGTCTGTAGTCATTTGGTTTAGTGATGAAATTTTTTTGTGATTATACGAGAAATCAGAAGTTCGATATATATTACATCACTTGATGGTGATTTCTCATAATCAAGTGTTTGAATGTAATATATATCAATTATCGTTTACAGAAAAAAAAAAAATTACCTTACAAACAATAGACAAATACAACTCCTCGCAAACGCAATTCACTAACTTCCACGCAAAATTTAATCATCCTCTGTTTTCACAGAGTGTGCAAGTTCACAACATCTTAAAGATCAAGTGCTCAGAAAGGTACAAGTTTGTCAAAAACCGATCATACATTTACTTCTTTAGATTAACACATGAGAAAAAAACCAAGCTGCTGATTTGTAGCACTTGGAGACCCCGGAATCTGAATAATCACAAAGTGGAGAATAAGGAAGAGGAGGATAAATCGTTTGGCACATCATAACCTTCTTGAATATCCCAAGCCTCCGCACTTTTTACAAATTATCAAACCTGAAAGACAAAAAGAATCACCAAATCACGAACACAAACAACTTTGACTCTATTTAAAATATAAGTAGTATTAAGAAGCACCTTGTTCCCTCTGTCCTTCCAAAGATGCTGTCGTTGCAAAAGAAAATAGTGATGAGCAGTCATTATGATTCAATGCTCATGTCCTTCCCCTTTCTCTTTTTTCTCTTAGATAAGTGATAACTAATAAACATTGTTTTAAAGAGCGATTTGAATGCTTTCTGCTAATTTCTCTAAGAATGCTTTCAGTAGTTATGTTTTGTGTAAGAAGTTAAGAAAAGAATCGAATAACATCCTGTCTTTGTTGGGTATGTAAACACAACACACGTACTCCACAAAGAATGTAATAAATCACTTATTGGAACCAAGCAAACGGAAAAGAAAACGGGTGAAAAAAAACATCTAGGAATCAAATCAAAGATATGAAAAATCAATATGTAGACACACACACATGGAGAGAAAGAAAGGTACAACGAACACCTTCCTCAGCCAAAGATAAAACCAGAGGAATACAAAGCTTACACGGCTTCACATACATAGTGTTTCATGTTGAGTAAGACAAAGGATCGGTCAGATATCAATACATGTTAGTTAGAACTTTGAAATTGAGCACATGAGCTTTCAGTACCGAAGGATATACTAGTGGTTTCGAAGGGCAAAATTCAGTCTTATTTATAAGATATGAATTTAAGATAGATATGGAAAACGGCAAATTGAATAAAAAACAGCTTTTGTTCACAGGCAAAACAACTTTTACGTCAAATGTAGTACTTACTACAGAGAATCAAGGAGGTCTTCTTATCCTCCAAATCACCGTAGAATAAAGGAGAGAACAGAAAAGAGATTTTTATAAATTATCTTTATTTTACTGTGATCTAAGTAAATTTTGAAAGTCTTTTTAGGTAAATAAAGAAGAGGTCCATAGAAGCAAAGAGTCAGATGCAATAGAAACAGAAATAGCAAAACTTCTAAGAGAGAAAACCCAAATATCAAAAAGAATCATCCCTATTGTAACGTCTACACCTACATAGACTAACGGAAGCCATAACAAAGATTCCATGTAGGCCATAACAAAGATTCTTATGTAGGCGTGAACATTACGAATAGATAAAAGAATACAACAATGTTAAATTAAAATATTCATTATATTGTTAAATTCTTGTCCATTACATAACTATTACAAAATTTGAAAGAAACAATGAATGCTAAATTAAGCCGTGCAATGAGTCATGCAATGTGCCGTGCAAATGTACTATGTGTATTTGAATGAGCCGTACAATGTGTCATGCAAATATCTCAAGAATGTTTCTCTAATTACTTGCATAAAACAAAAACATGATATAAGTTTAAGTAAATCCAGTATGTATGTGAGGTTTCTAACCTAACTCAAACTTATGACAAAAAGTAATTTCTAGATTTTCTCTTTCATTTCCTTTCAGTCTTTTAATAGATCCCTTGGACCACCCATCGTTGACATGACGCAATCTTCCCGCTGGCATACAATCTATCCTTACTTCCATTATTATATATTCTAATTCACTTTTATTTATTAGTGATGATCTCGTATACCAACCTGTGTCAGTCAGTAGACATCAGATTTGAGTCTTGTGGTCTTATTATTGCCACTAGATCCATATAGGATCCAACACTAAGCCTCGTTAGGCCAGTGCATTCCTCTTAGGATCATTACTCCGAAGAGTCAAATGCCAAGATTATGTTCTCTCTTTCATATCTTTTTTGTGAAAGACTTACACTTTTTATCCTTTTTTATTAAATTAGACTAATCTTTAATTCTTTGATAATGAAAGGTCTTAGTTGTAAATTTCCTTTAGTTGTTCAATAAAAAAAGGTATAGAGAGTCTTATGCAATTTTCTCCTAAATTTAAACTCTTAGGTATATTGAAATTGCTAATTATTTTAGAAACATCAGGATTCTATTTAGGCTCTAAATGCAATTAAAATAATATGACAGAAAAACATGACATATGGCAATTAATATAAAGACTTTCAAGGAAAATACACAAATTCAATCAAAATTTGTAAAATATCCAACATTCAGAATAAACTAAAATTACCAGTTAATTCGTAAATTTCTCCATCAACCACGTATCTTGCCTCTAATTCCAAGTATTTCATGCAATTTGTTATAAATTTATAAATTCTTTATTCCATAACTTCTCAATGACCTAGGCTTAATTTCTACATAAAGTGTTAAAAAGATCATTACTTCAATTATTTCATATAAGGACATGATTGCAAAAGTGATAACTTATGTCAAAGAAACATAATTACTTCATTCTACTATTTAGTTTTCCATCATTTATTTTATCCTCAAAACATGAGTATTATAATTATTAATAAGTTCATGATTGTTTCTATAAAACATCATATATATATATATATATATATATATAATCCTTAATTGAAGTTTTATGCCATAATCTAATAACTTTGCAAAATGTCCAAGAATCCTTCTACTCACGTCCAAAACCATAAATACTATTCATTTATTCACTCCTCAACCAATCAAACTATATAAACCAAGAAATCACTATTCATCCTTCTTCTTCCTTCATCATACTCAATGAACCCAACAAAACATACCACTGAAACTGAACCAATGAAACTCCTACACACACATACCTCTCCGATGATCTCCTCCTTGCTCCAACGACCTCCTAGCCAAGATCGACGACTCACGAGCGACTTCCGTCCACTGGTAATCCTCCTCCTTTCTTTCTCCCTCAACTCTTGCCCACCATCATGGATCGAGTCTCCAATTTATAGGTTTTGAGGTACCCTCCCAAATTGACGCCTCCCCCTCGTCCACCGACGTCGACATATCAACTTCTGACACCCTCCATCACCTGCCGGCTACTCGGCTCCCGACGGTCCTCTCAGCGGTTGAATAAAAATTTCGTCCTTGAAATTTACAGAATAAAAGGCTTACCAAATAATTTGGGGTATTGACTGCACATCTCACTCTCCAGTTCTCAAGTAGCCTCTTCAATTCCATGATGCTGCCATTGAACTTTCACCATAAGAACTATTCTCTTTCGAAGATTATGTTCTTTGAAATCCATAATTTGCATAGGTTTCTCCTCAAAAGATAAGTTTGCTTGAATCTCTAGAGTGTCATACTTAATGACATGAGCTTCATCCGGTATGTATCTTCTTAACATTAATATATGAAATACATCATGTAACTTAGCATATTGCGATGGTAAGGCCAATTTATAAGCAACTTCACTGATCCGTTCCACTATATCAAAAGGTCCCACATACCTAGGACTTAACTTTCCCTTTCTTTCGAATCTCATTACACCTTTAGCTGGTGATATCTTTAAGAACACATGATCTCCAACCTCGAAATGTAGTTCCCTCCGTTTACGATCTGCATAACTCTTTTGTCTACTATAGGTTGCTCTCAATCTCTTTTTAATTAAGCCCACCTTATCTGCATATTGTTGAACCATTTCTGGTCCAAACAGTCTCCGCTCGCCTACATCATTCCAGCATAAAGGTGATCTACATGGTCTCCCATATAAAGCTTCATATGTTGCCATTCCAATGCTTGAGTGGTAACTATTGTTATAGGCAAACTTTACTAGTGACAAGTGCTTATCCCAAGTACCACTAAAATCCAAAGCACAAGCTTTAAGCATGTCTTCCAAGGTTTGTATCATTCTCTTTGACTGTCCATCTGTCTGGAGATAAAAAACTGTACTATACTTCAACTTCGTTCCTAGAGCTTTCTGAAGACTTTTCCAGAAATTTGAAGTGAAGCAAGGATCTCGATCTGATATAATGGAAACTAGCACTCCGTACAATCTTACAATTTCTTGAATATACAATTTGATTAAGATATCCAGTTTTTGGTACATCCGAATTGGTAGAAAATGAGCTGACTTAGTTAAGCTATCCATAATCACCCATATTGCATCATGCTTTCTCCTGATATTAGGCAATCCACACACAAAATCTATGGTCACATTTTTCCATTTCCATTCTGGAATCTCTATAGATTGCAACACACCCACCAATCTCTGATGCTCGATTTTAATTTGCTGACATACCAAACATCGTGATACAAATTTTGTAATGTCTTTCTTCATGCCCTTCTACTAAAAATTCCTTTGCAGATCCTTAAACATCTTTGTGATGCCAGGGTGAATACTGTATTGTGATCTGTGAGCTTCTTCTAGGATTTCTTCCTTAACATTAGAATCAGTAGGTACCCATAGCTTATTCTTAAAACGGATTCCTCCATCAGACGTAACTTTAATATCTGAGTTTCCTTTATTAGCAGCTTCAAGCATCGTCTACAGTTCTAGTGATTGTGACTGTGCCAAGAGAACTCTTTCTATCAAATTGGATCTAAGCTTTAGCTTAACCAGTACTACGTTTCTCCTTTCCTCCAAAAAGGATTTCCACAGAGCAAACTCTTCTACTAATTCCCATTCCCAGACCATCATATGAGGAGTTAATCCTTCCCATTTCCTACTCAAGACATCTGCCACTTTATTGGCTTTACCAGGATGATAGGAAATACTAAAATCGTAATCCTTTAACAATTCCAGCCATCTTCATTGTCTTATATTCAACTCTTTTTGTGAAAACAAGTCCTTCAAGCTGTGGTGATCCGTGAATACCTCAAATTGTTTTCCATATAGGTAATGATGCCAAATCTTTAAAGCAAACACCACAGCTGCTAACTCCAAATCATGGGTTGGGTAATTCCTTTCGTGTGGTTTGAGTTGTCTTGATGCATAGGCTACCACCTTACAATGTTGCATCAGCACACAACCAAGTTTTGATCCTGAGACATCACTGTAGATGACAAAACCTCCATTGCCTGAAGGAAGTGTTAGGATTGGTACAGAAGTCAACCTTTTCTTCAATTCCATAAAACTATTTTCGTACTTTGCATCCTACTCAAATTTTGCACCTTTCCTAGTCAACTTCGTCATTGGTAATGTCAACTTCGAGAAGTCCTGAATGAATCTTCGGTAATAACCAGCAAGTCTGAGAAAACTCCAAATCTTTGCAACATTCCTTGGTTGTTTCCTTTTCATCACTGCCTCAACTTTAACTAGATCTACAGAAATCCCATCCTTTGACACTATATGTCCAAGGAACATTTAGAAAACTTGACATGGAGTTTGTTCCTTATTAAGGTTTCCAATACAATCTTGAGATGGTTCTTATGTTACTCTTTGTCTAGAGAATATACTAGAATATCATCCACAAATACAATCACAAATTTGTCCGAGAAATCCTTAAACACTCCATTCATCATGTCCATAAATGCTGGTGGGACATTAATTAGTCCAAAAGACATGATCACAAACTCATAATGCCCATAACGTGATCTGAAAGCTGTCTTAGGTATATCCTCTTCTTTAATTCTTAGCTGATGGTATCCTGACCTAAATCAATCTTTGAGAATACGAAGGCACCCTTCAATTGATCAAATAAGTCATCAATCTGAGGTAATGGGTATTTATTCTTCACAGTCACCCGATTCAACATCCAATAATCAATACACATCCTTAAGGATCCATCTTTTTTCTTGATAAATAACACAGGTGCTCCCTAAAGTGACACACTAGGTCTAATAAATCCCTTGTCCGTCAACTCCTGTTGTTGTTTCTTTAATTCCTCTAATTGCAGGTGCCATCCAGTATGGTGCCCTTGTTTGCGGTGTAGTTCCCTTCATTAATTCAATGACAAAATCGATCTCCCACTTAGGAGGTAGTCCAAGCAGATCGTCAAGAAAAACTTTTGGAAACTCTCTAACTACCTTGATCTCCTCAAGCTTTACAAGGGTTAACTTTATTACACTAGCTAAGTAAGCCAGACAACCCTTCATCATTAATCTTTGTGCTTTTCTATTAGAAATCATGTTTCGACCTTTCTCATTCTTGATCCCTCTAATAACTACCACTAGCTTCCTCGATTCTGTGATAATAATCTTCTTCTCTTGGCACTGAACATTAGCATAGTATTGTGCCAATCAATCCATTCTCAAAATGACGTCAAAGTCTGTCATTTGCAGTAGTACTAAATTGACAAGGAAATTCCACTCATTTACTTTGACAGAAATATCTCCAAAGTACTGTCCTACAACTGCTACTTCACCCAAAGGGGTTGACACTTCCAAGGTATAATCTAATTTTCCAGGTAGAATATCTAAAATTCTAACAAATCTTGATGAAATGAAAGAGTATGTAGCACCAGAGTCAAGAAGAACTTTGACTATATGCTCAGAAACTAATAAGGTACCTGTCACCACTCCGTTGTTTCTTTCTGCCTTTTTTGCGGCAAGGGTGAACACATGTCTTTGAGCTCTTCGTTGTTGGCCTTCTGCCTTTTTACCTCTGTTGTCATCATTCCTCTTATTAAGGCAGTCCCTGCTAAAATGACCTTTCTGTCCACAAGCTAGACATGCACCCGTACGTAGATAGCACTCTTTACCAGGATGAAACTTGTTGCAGTAAGGGCACGTTGCCTGACTACCTCTACCATGGTTAGTCTTCTGCTTCTTAAACGTTCAGGTGTTGTCTCTGCCAAATAGTTTGTTCTTTGCTTAATTATTGGAGTTGTTACTGCTACTCTCCTTCTGATTTTTCTCCATCTCTTGCATGTATTCTTGATGATCATCATCTAAGATCGTTGCACATTCAATTGCTTCTGCTAAAGTCTAGGGTCTACTTGTCCTAACTTTAGTTCTAAGTACGGGGATCAATCCTGAAGTAAATTTTGACGCTCTTTCCTTAGGTGTACTGTACACTCTAGGGCAATACTTCTCCAATTTGTTATACTTCAAGATATACTCAGTTAATGTCAATTTATTTTGCTTTAGCATCAAAAATTCTTGCCACGTCTTCTCTCAAACATGCTATGAGAAATATCTTTCATTAAAAGCCTTCAGAAACTCCTCCCATGAAATAACATCTTCCTCTTCAAATTTGATCTCCCGTGTGGCTCTCCACTAGTGTTCTGCTTCTTCTGTAAAGCGATAAGTGGCCAAATCCACCTTTCGCTCTATGGGGCAATTCATTGTCCTGAAAATCTTCTCCATATTGTTAATTCAGCTCTCAGCTTTCTTTGAATCCACTTCTCTTGCAAAACTGGGTGGGTTTTACCTTATAAACTTCTCTAGCAAATCTGTGGTTGGGGTTCGCTCTCTTCTAACTGCTTAACTTGCTAATGCCTGAGTCAATTGTCCAATGTATTCCATCATAAACTGTCATTGCTCCTCTCAACTGCCATTCTAATATGCACCATTATCAAAATTTACATTCCGACCCCTTCCACATCCTTGACGCACCATTCCGACATCAAATAAAACACTAACTTAAATCAGAATGTGCGAAGAAATCTAAACAATTGCCCTTATTTAAAGATATCTTTTATTTATTATGCTTAGTTACAACATTGACTAGAAGACAGTTCTGTTACAATCATGGTTACATTTTAAGGTTTGAAATCCAAACAGAAGTTTTGCTAGGAGAGCTTAAGTAGTCAGGAATCCATGACATTCCTTGACAGAATCGTTAGATATAGATATCCATCCCCGACTCCGTTGGCGGTATATCCACAAATTATCCTCCACACTTTCCTCTTCATTGTCCTTCTAAATGCGGGAATCCTCGTGATTCGCCACCTATTGTAATTCCTCAGGCAAGTACCGATACCCTTGCTCCATAGTGGAGTTAAATTCCGCACACTGCTTCCTTAAGTAAACATGCATGCACTTTTCATGCTTATCTTGATGACGTTTCTCCCTCTCCTATCGTCAATACTCTTGGACGAGTCACTTCTACGCCCTATCAGCACGCCGTTGCGCTCGTTGAGTTTATCTTTCTTCTTTTTGCCTACGGCGCATCTCCTGCATCGCTTGGTACTTTTCATATGGAAGATGTATAGTACCACCGCCAATTCTCTTAAAGTTAGGGTTATAAATTGTCTTGGCCATCCTAAAGTTTTCTGAAACAAAATACAGTAAGGCATGCATTGACTATACTGACTTGATGTGCCACTAACTTCTAGTAGTGTTACTATCTTATGCTCAACACACAAAGAAGACCCTATGCTCTGATACCATGTTGTAACGTTTATACTTGCACAGGCTAGCGGAAGCCACAACAAAGGCTTTGTGTAAGCATGAACATCACGAACAGATAAAAGAATACAACAATGTTAAATTAAAATATTTATTATATTGCTAAACTCTTGTCCATAACTATTACATGATTTGAAAGAAACAATCAATGCTAAATTAAGACACTCTAGATCCCATGTGTATTTGAATGAGTCCTGCAATGTGCCATGCAAATGTCCCAAGAATGCTTCTCTAATTACCTGCATGAAACAAAAACATGGTATGAGTTTAAGTAAACCCAGTATGTATGTAAGATTTCTAACCTAACTCAAACTTATGACAAAAAGTAATTTCTAGGTTTTCTCCTTCATTTCCTTTCAGTCTTTTAGTAGATCCCTTGGACCACCCACCGCTGGCATGACGTGGTCTTCCAGCTATCATACAACCTATCTTCATTCTCATTATTACATATTCTAATTCACTCTTTGTTCATTAGTAAGGATCTCGTATACTAACCTGTGTCAGTCAGTAGTTAGATCTGAGTCTTGTGGTCTTATCGTTGTCATTAAATCCACATAGAATCCAACACTAGACCTGATTGAAGTGGAAATTGGTACTGGATCTAAAATTAGTGGAAATTGGTGAAACATTTGACATTCAAAGGCAACTTTTGACAAGTAAAGGCCTGATATTTATTACCTAGGAGGCATGAACCACAAATTTTGTTGGCCAAGCAATATCCTACAACTACACCCCAATAACCAATGGTTCCTTTATGATTGAAGTGGTCTTTCGACATGATGAAGAGCTAACAACCGATGCTTGATTCACTCTTGAGATACGTTGTGTTACCTATCATATAAAGACGTAACAAGCATCATACATTGTTATTCGAAAAAAAAAAAAGCTGGAGGAAATATTTTCTCCATATGACAAAGGGTTGCTGCAATATTATGTTCCAATTTCTCAAATTCCCTTCGATTTATGTCTTTAGAAAAGTATTCCCTAAAGAAACTACACAACTCGATCACAATGGATTGGACTCTCTTATCAGTTGCTGCAACCCAAACGGCAATTGGAAGCAATTGTTGCATTAGAATGTGACAATCATGGGTCTCAAGTCCTAAAATCTTACACTCCTTTTCACAAACACATCTAGATATATTTGATGCATATCCATCTGGAACTTTCACTACTTCCAAGAAATTACACGTCATTGACTTATATTTGGTCATTGTGAAACAAGCTGGAGGCAAAATGAAGTTGTTTGCTTTTTCTTCTCATCCATTGAAATAGTTGTCTAATTCAAAAGTGCAGTATTACTGAAGATGCCCAAGTATGTTGACTGATCAAGATGCATGTTTATCATTTAGTAACAAACTTGAAAATGGAAATTTGATATTCTTTGGTCCCTTTGTGGACTTCTCTAGGGCCTTGACAATTAGTATTGTGACAGTGTGTGAGTAGTTCTTCTTCTCCAGTTGCTTAATCAAGCGTTTTTATTTTGCAGAACCATTACCCTGTTCTTTTCCGTGGTGTTAAGCATCTGAATTACACTTTATTTGAAAAGAAGATCCATACCGGCCATCAAAAAACGCAGATGGCAAGACTGACCGTTGTACAACAGAGAACACGGGCAACAACACTAAATCCAAATTAAACATACAAAGAAAAGTACAATGCCTTAAATTTGGAAATATAGGATCGCTCGACTTAATCTAGTTTCCCTGTTAACTCTAGTCCCGGTCTACGTTAGAAGTGCGCTTGTTGACTTGGTCCCCTCCCATCCCAAATGTTCTGGAATCCCCACACACCATCAGAAACCCCAATTAACCTATGATCTACTACAATCATGCCAAGTCAGTGGAGGAAGATTAGAGATCTAACCTCTGTTCCAATCGACACGAGGAAGATCAGTGGAGGGAGGATTCGCAGAAGCGGAGGAGAACGAGTTGCCGTTCCACTACGACTGGAGGACGAAATAGACCATGGCGTCGAGGACAAATCGATGGATGGGGCGTTCCATTGGCAGAGGAGATCGTAAGGAGCAGATAGATCATAGAGTGGAGGAGATCGATCGATAATGGAGTGAGGCGTTCCACTAGCGGAGATCGTTCGAGGAGTGGAAGAGAAGTGGCAATCGAGGGTTTTCTTATGCTAAGGGTGGGGATATGAGTTTGGGATCGTGCGGGATTTTTTTGTGCGTTGACACAAGAGTTTTTTTGGTATATGTGTTTTTTGAGTACTTAATATGTGTTTTTTGATGTTGTCACTGTATATATATATAGGGAAAGGATCAACATGTCCTCTTTTTAGCATTTTAAGGACAACACTAAAAAAAACATAGTAATGATTCAAATTCAAAATCCATTCCATATATCTTGATGCACTTCATTTAGATTAGATATAAACAAAAATTCATGTTATTTCAAAAAATTTTGTTTATATTTCTTGTAAATGACAAATTCAATGGTTTTAAAACAATAATTACTAGATATCTAAGTTGTAAGCTTCAAAGTCAAAATGTAATCAATTGATTTTAATCTAAATCATCTAGATCTGATACACACAAAAAATTGCAGCATTTAGAAA
>JAMKQA010079063.1:0-11193 GCA_024699735.1 Posidonia australis
TTGTGATGCAGAGCTACATGAATGTTGGAAGAGCATGGATGCATGCATGGAGGAAAGTGTTGGTGTCGCAGAGTGAGGACATGCTGTTTATGTTTACTGATAGTACTTTTTCAGGTAGCATGAATTAGCTGGCTCTGACTGTTCGATGCAATCCATGTCCTCAAGGATGACAACCTCTGATGGTGTTTCAGAATGGTCACTGTATCTCAAGTTTCCCTGTATGCACCCTTAATGACCTCTGGTTCTGCTGTTTCCGAACATGTGTCTGATTGTTCTTCTTTTGGTTCACAAAAGTTCTGATTACCATGCTGCCTTTGCACAGCATGTACAATGGGTGGGCAACTGTCCTCTGTCTGACTGATGTGAGTGCTGCTGCTCGGGCTTCCTCTTGAGCCTACCTCAGGATCTTTTTTTTTTTTTTTGGACCCCACTGTCCAAGTGGGGCCAAGTCTGGTAATACCACCTAGACCCACCTCCCAGCTGATAGGAGATTAACTCCTATAGTCTAGCGTTTAATTGCTTGCTATCCTTTAGGGTCATGACTGCAGACTGACTCGGTGTTACTGCTTGTTCCATTGTACTCTCTACCATTATTGCCTTCCCTTTCTTGCGCCTGATTTCATCCAGCGCATCATCAGCTAGTACTGATAACTGCTCCTGAAATAAGACCTCTAAGTCACTAAGCATGTTATCTACTTGAGCCACCACAGCATTTCCCTCCTTTTCATCGGACGGGGAATCCATGTAGTAAGTGCTGGCGGTCTCAAGTGCTTGTCTCGACTTTTCTGGCTGTAACCTTCTCACTTCTGTCTACTGCCTTGGAGCGGTTGTTTCTGATTCTGTCCCTGATGCACCCCATGCTGCTGCTGAATTAACCGATAGATCCTCCACTGACTCTGGAGCTGGCAGTGCTAACATGGCTATCTCCAAGGACCCAGGTGTTGCTGACACTATTCCAAAATCTAACTTCCTTTTCCGAATAACAGTCCTCCACGCACACCCATTCTGGTTCCTCGACTGGCTCTCTTGACTCAGATACTGCAAGCATGAAACTCGGATTGGGATCTAGCAATCCCGCACTGACAAAATTGCTTAAATCTCGAGGGATAACGAGCTTTTGGAACTTATGACGCCGTGCGCATCCGTCTCGTGGCTTGTACTCGTATCCCAATCCTTCAAACTCGCGTATTCTTTCTGCGGCGACTGGTTCCACGATTCCTTGGCCATTTCACCCAAGAGGTGCTCCTTTCTCATACCCCCATCTTTGACATAAGTTCTCGACCATTGAAAAGGGATTACCATAAGCGGCCATATGGCTGGCGTGCTCGAGAATAGGAATAAAATTGACAGGTTCAAAATGGTCAACAGTTTAAGTTAGAGCTCAGCCACCACACCCCCATCCTGCAAAATTAGGAAATTGGGGTGTCTACAGTTTGTGTTTGTTTTTTATCGCCTGTAGTAGTGATCTGAATAAATAAAACTGATAATATTCCTGTCCACTGTCGTTTTGGCTTTTTACCGACTTCTAGGGTTATTTTCTGTCCACCGATAAGGTGGAAACTATTTGCTTAACAGCATGGTTGTAGTTCTTTAGGATCCTTTATCTAGTTTGACCAACTTAGTAGAGCGAACTCGGGCCAGTACAAGCCACCTACCCATACCCTGTCCCGGTTGTGCTTGTTAGCTCAGGGAACTTAAGGTGTCCTAGGGGCTTGTTTCACACTTCACCTTTCTCCCTAAGTCCATAACAAACCCTAGTAGAAACTTGATATCTTGCTATTTTGTATTTACTTATTGCCTTTTGGTTTGCTAGGACCGACCCATAAGGACAGAATCCTAGATTGCGGGCCCCTTTTTAGAGAGACAAGTCCACAATCTAGGCCCTCTTGGTGGACCCTAACGAAGGTCAAAGAGTGGTACCAAGGAGTCCAAATCCTACTGAGTGCCCCTAGAATCCTTGAAATCTGCGTCACCCCTGCCATAGGAACCTACATGATTGAGCGAATACAGGTTAATCAAATCATAAAGTAAATAGTTGAATCCATTAAAATCAACGTTTTCTCTAAAACATTATTACTTAATTAGGCTTGTTTGATGTTTGATCTATCGAAGACAGATATGGGTTGTTGGACCAGTTTGAGGCACATGCTACCAGATTAAGAGGCGATGCCGCTTGTTGCCCATTAGAGTGGCGATAAGCTCTGATGCCACACTACATGGTGACATCAGAAGAACAGGTCTGTTTGACTTGTTTGTAGGATGGCGTGTATTCTGAGCATGTTTACGCCTTGTAAGAACCTCTACATGGCATTACATATTGTTTATTTGAATGTATCTTGCCATTTATTTGCAACTGTTCATGTTTAATTCGATTTAATAAGTTTCGATTAGCATTTTCCATATTTCACTTGCATCTGCATAGCATTAAACACCGTGCCTACTTGGGCGTACTTTAATGGCATCCATGCATAGCACCTTGCATCTTGCCTAAGGCCGTATAGTAACCAGTATAATCGCCTACATCATGTCCCGAATCGGCTTCCATGCACTACATATTGCATGTCACCCAAGGGCGTATAGTAAATAGCATTCGTGCTAACATCATGTCCCGAACGGGCTTCCATGCATTGCATATTGTATATCGCCCAATGGCGTACAGTAAATAACATTCGTGCTAACATAATGTCCCAAGCATCGCATGCATTGTTTTCCATCGTGTTTTTATGATTTCTCACATTCATCTTTAGGGCAAGGATATCTTGGGAGTTGTGAGTCCTCATCGTTCAACATAATCTTGCTTGCATTGCATGGTTTCACGCATGTTTTGGCATTTGACATTCATCCATTAGGCCAATGACGTTTACTATATTGAATTCTTTTGACCAATGATCTAGAATTCATGTAGCACAACTGAGCATTAGATCACATGTTTTTCCCACCCCCTCACATTTCATTCACATTGGCATGACATCAAGCATACATTCTTAAACATAAGCAAGCATGCAATTGCATTTGCCACACAAGCAAGCAATTAGTCGAGAAAGACTGATTTATCGGGCATGTGGGGGTGCTTAATACCTTCTTCATGCGTAATAGGATTCCTTACCCTTTCTTTGGCATGCAATGACGCATGTGTGGCATCCATTCGGCATGAAGCATCACTTTTAAAACTTGCATTGTTTTTGATTCATTTCTTTGCACATCTCTTGTATTTAATGGACTAGGTGGCAACTCCTTTTCCTTGTCCATTTTTCATGTCGTTTGTTTTGATATTTTTGTGTTGAGTGTCCATCCTTGGATTTGTCTCTTCACTATGACCTTATTAGTACATGAGTTTGACTTTCGTACCCAACTTGTAGGTCAGTCATCGACATGGTCACAATAAGCTTTGTAAGTATTTTGCTCCTTAAGGTAAGGGTGTTGCTCCTTTTCATATTTTTTTTGTAGATGACGCTTTGATGTAGGGCTTCCTCTCCTACTATTACTCGACTTATGGCTTTTATTACAAGATATGAGCATGCCTCTAGCCAATGCATAGATCAGAATAAATGTAGCTACTAATGGCAAAAAGAACTTGTTACTCATGATCAGGTAGCATAGATTACAGATTTCTCCAAAGGTACTTGGTTGTATCTTGGTGCTCCTATTACACCAGGTAGAATGCATGCTTAGTATTTTACCCCTTTGGTTGAGAGGATTGAGCTCGTATTACAGGGTGGCAAATTCTATGCCTATGCATGTTCTTGCTTCTATGCCTATGCATATCTTGGCAGTCATTAGGGTTCTGGGTTTGGTTATGAGAAAGTTTTAGAAAATACTTTGTGATTTTATGTGGGGATATAATGATGGGAAAATAAAGTGTCACTAGATTAAATGGAGCATGTTTAGTTTTGCTTTTAGTGAGATGGGTCTTGGCATATGTAGAATGGAGGATATTCATCTCCTTTTTTCCATCAAATGTTGTTGGAAATTGTTGCTTAAGGAATCTTTATGGAGTAAGTATTGTTCATCTAAATACAAAATCGAGCATAATGGGTGGCGTAATACTCCATTCAGTTTTGTGCAGTACATAAAGCTTATGGGCATCATTCCCTGGGTTGTTTCTCATTCTCTTTGGCTTATTGACAAAGGTAATTGATGTTTCTAGATGGATAAATGGTGGGTTGGGGGTATCATTTTCAAGAAGTTTAATGTTAAATCTTGTGCAGATCTTGCTTTACCTATTTGTGATGCCTTCAATCACACTAATTTATTTGCAAAGCACTTGAAAGAGCATTCTATTATTTCTTGTAATATGTGGGAAGTTCTGTGAGCCTTGTAGGTTGATCCTAGCAGTTTGGAAGATTGTCTTATCTAACTTCCTTTTGTGGATGGTACATTTTAAATTAAAAGTTCTTGGAATACTTTGAACATGGACTATATTGCTTCTAGTTATTTGAAATGGGTATGGTCTCCTTATTACCATTCGAAAGTCACCTTGATGCCATGGCGCATTGGATGGAATGGTGTAGCAGTTGATATTAACACCCAAGCTAAAAATATCCATTTAGTTTCTAAATGTAATTGTTGTGACTTCTCTCAATTTGAAACTTTAAATCATCATTTTCTTGAAGAGGAGTTGGGTTAGCATTTGTGGTAGTTCTTTGGTAATCTTCTCCAGATGCCAATGCTAGGGTGTCTTCTAGCTACTATTCAAGCTTTGTTTGGGTTTGCTAATGTTGACACCCCATTTTGGCAGCCACTCACTGGCAAAATTCTCCAAGAGAGCGCATCGATGGTAACGAAGCACTTCCCCACACCAAAACCCATTTCACACCTCAAAACTAACACTAACACCTTAAACTCAGCCCAAAACCATTAATCCACCAAAAACCTTTCCCAAACACCAAGCTTGAGCCTTTGATGCTCTAGCAATCAAGTAATAGCCACAAGTGCAGCCTAGTAGATCATGCTCTGGCCCAGCCATCTGACCACCACAACCCAATATCGTAGGTGGGATGTGTAGGTCGGATGTGTGGAAAGATTAGGGATTAAACTACTGAGGCTTGATTGGTATTTTCACTTAGTGGACCATCAATCCGCCTCTTCTCATTGGATGGCCTGGATTTGAGCGTGCTCCCTAGACTTCCTGGACCATCAAGCCCCTCTACCTAATCCTATTCCCCATCAAATCCCACATTGATTTAGTCCAAACCACCCATTTTAATCACCATACAAATAGAATGACCTACACACCTCCCTTCCGTCTATAAAAAACCCCAGCTCACGTCCAAGCTCCCTCTCTTGGCTTGTTGGACTCTCAGGACTCCCAACTCTATGCAGAAGCCATCCTTCAGCATAGCCACCCATTTGGCCACCTCCTCACCACTTTCCGGCCATCAAACATCCATCACTACACTATTACATACCCTTTAGGCCTTACATCATTTGCCATGCACCAAAGCACATCCAACCCTTCAGTAGAACCAATCATCACAATGAAGCATCCCACACTTCCACTGGCTATTCCTAACCATTTCGACCACTTCCATCATCAGTCAAAATTGCCACCACTCCTCCATTACATCCAAACCACAAGCACACCTCGCCAGCACCTACAATTCATCACTGAACCTTCCACTAGTCACACCACAGCCCTTCGCACTTGCCTCCGTAGACGTCAAGCATCAACCATTGGTGAAAATGCCACCACGAGTCGTCGCTGGAAGGGACAACCCACAAGACTCCACAAGTACCTCTCTCATCGCCGACTGCATAAATCAGTTTCTTCTTGTTTCCTTTCAATTTTTATTGCTATATCGTATCATCTTGTGCATGTTATCTTCATCCATCATGTCAGTTCATCTTCATCTTCTCCACCTCCAGCAAGTGGTCTAATGAGCCTGTAAATAGCTGATGGCTAGTGGGTTTTGTTCATCCTTCATTTTGGTACACTGCCACCTTCCCCACTCCTCATCGAGTCTTCCTAGATGTTTGCCAGTGCTCCTTGCTGCCTCCATAGCCGGCCGAGCCCCGAACTCCGGCGAGGTTCCGTGTCGACATTGGGAGGGGAACCCACTCATGCATCCATGCACAAATTGCATCCCATGCACTCCCAATCATCTCCTCTCACTTCTCCCTACCTTAGATAGCCACTATAGGGCACGCTGGAGCTCACCACAAGATTCCATGACTGTAAAATCTAGTGAAGTCTAGTAACTGTAGAGAGAGGTTGAAGGAGCAACTCATGCATCTTAGGACCAAATCATCTGCATGCATATGTTCCTGGTAGTCCCATCTAGTTTCCCATGCATTTAATTAGTCATTTTCATCATTGCATTGCACCCTGGAGAATTGAAAAGGTCATTGGTCTACTACATTTTATGTGTCGTGTACCGAATGCGCATATGAGATGTACAGGTGAGGTGTGCAAATGGACTAGTTGGCTGGACTCAGAGCACCAACATGCATGTCCATACCCATCTCCATCCTATTCCCATGCGTCCAAACACTAACCCTTGCATATCCACATGCAACCCATGCGTTTTAGATCTACATTACTTGTGTTTTTGGTCCATACCATCATTCATCACACACCTCATTCACTCATTCATCATTTCATATTTCATAACACACACATCAATATCTCTTCATGTCATTTATCATTTGCCATGTATCGTACACCATTATCATAGTATAAATGAGCACATCACGCACCATGACATGACATTTGCATTTAGGACGATGATGATTACTATGTCGAATCCTTTTGACCAACGGTCTAGGATTCACATAGCATAACTGAGCCCATTTACATTAATTTCCGCCACTTGCATTTCAGTTACATGAGCATAGCATCAAGCATTGATACATACACTTAGACTTAACAAGCATACATGATCATTTGTGTTGGTGACACACGCGTGAGTGAAAAGCCTAGAAAGACTGATTTCTCGGGCGTACGGGGGTGCTTAACTCCATCTTCATGCATAACAGGAGTCCTTACCATTTCTCTAGCTCACAATGGTCAATGTGTCATATCCATTAGGCATGGAGCATCCATAGCATTCATACATACATCTGCATTCATATTACATTGTTTTTCTTGTGTTTTATCCTGCCTGGTTTTCCTTGTCTTTTCGGTTTTTTAAATTGTTAGGTGGTGACGTCGTTTTTTTCCTTATCTTTCTTTTGTTTTCCTTTGGTGTTTTCGAGTCGATATATCCTTCCTTGAATTTACCATCTTTGCCGTGACCATTATTGGTTTTCTTTGTACGCTACTTGTTTCACGAAGGAGCTTAGTTCCAACATGGTTATAGGAATTGACGACTCTACTGGGGATACAAGACTCCAGCTTTCGTTTTCTCACTTTTTGCTTGCTTGGGCTTTTTTCTTGTTTTCCTTGCCTTGCACTTCGTTTGTCGCCATATTCATCTTGCATTTATCATTACATGCTTGTTGTTACTTGCCTTTTGCTTGTTGAGTGTTTTTTCTTTACACACTTGCTATGTTACAACACACGCACATGTCATGTTACCTATCTTTTGACGTGATGGTTGTTTTCTCTTTTCACCATCATGTTTACACAACATGAGCACATGCCATGATCATGCCTTTTGCTTGATGTATGCTTGCTTACTAGCCATGCTTTAGTGTTTTCTTCCCCTTTCGCACTTGTCATCCTAAGGAAAGTTGAGACATGTTTGCTTCCCCCTTAATGGCTTAACATAAAATCCACAACACTAAAAATGGAATTTAGGCAGAATTAGAGACTTCTATGTACTCCCTCCCCTATCTGGCTTAATAAAACTCGCAAGTAAAAAACAATAAAGCATTGTGTGTGATTGATAAAGCATCTTCTCCTCTTCTTAGTCCACCTATAGTCTGCAAAGGACGGTTCCTAGTTCCTCGTTCTATGGATTTGGCATAGGACAAGCTGCCAACTTGCCCCCTTGCCCGAGGTCGTGTGGGTGTTAGTAGAGGGTACAACCCATGCTTCGACAGGGTCAAGGCTCCTAATGCACCACTGTTTCATAGCTTTGGCAAGGGATGGGACCTTACTTTCTAGCCTGTGTCTAAACCTAATGAAGAACCCATGAATCTAGGACATTCATCTACATTGTGTGCCATGCATGCCACCTTAATAATTTGCATCTGTGTTCATGTCCATGTCCAAGTTCTAATACCTATTGTCCTTGCTTGTTTTCCATAGTTAGCTTGTGCGAGGTCCTTGGTCAGGAGCTCGAGCGTCTCCATCATGGGTTTGCCTCCCACGGTCTCTCCCCTCTATCCCCGAGCTAGCGTCACTTCCGACCATAGCTCATCATTTGGTCCATGCCTCCTCTTTTTGTCACGGCCCTTTTCGCACCAGCTCGCGGTCTACTATGGCCCATCAAATTAGAGAGTCTCCTCCTATTACTCCGAACGTGTCCCAACTTTGGTCCCTTTGTCCCTACTTGCTGTTTCTACTACTCTTTCCTCCTCCATTGCGTATCACTCTTGCACAATCGAGGGTTCTGATCCCCTTGCTCTGGGACCATGGCAGACCTCCATCGATGTGGAGCCTAACGACGAAGTCCCTTTAGTGATCGACACCCTGACTCCGGAGATCTTTCTTGTCATCCCTTCCCAAGGCCTTCCCGCTTCAGGAATCTAGTCGGTCACGACTACCTCTCCTAGAGGGTCTCCCCTATTGCTTCTGCTGTTTTGTACCCTCACTCAAATCTGTGCCTTCAGTTTCCAACCTTCCAATCGATGGATCCTTTGTCATGCAAGCGCAACATCTATTTGCTCTTGCACAGAAGCTTCGGGACATGGCTCTTGCTAACCTTCCTTTATCTGTTCCCTTTCTACTGACCCCTAAGTTTTGGGTGCTCCCCACTTCAGCTCCATTGGCACACTTCACCAAACCGGTGCCCTCTTTGTTGCCTCAATTCTTCATAGCTCAGGCAATAGTAGCTCCTTCAATGCCTCCTGCATTTGCACAACACTTTGCACAGTAGTCATCTCCATCACCTGGTGGCTAGCCCTTCGGCTTGGCGGGAGCATAGCACTTCTCGAGCCTGTTGCCTAGTGTCATGTCAGTGCAACTGCACTACACACAGCATAGCATGCTTCCTATCCATCTTTGCATCAGATACAGACCACAAACATCACAGCACCACCTTACACTACATCCTTGCACAGGTATGCTAGCCCTAATGCCTTGACACTAGGAGGCATGAGTGTGGATCCAGAGGAGCGGTTATGCGTGACCCATACAACATACGTGGAACTTGCCTCAACTGCAATATCATCAACGACAACAACCTTAAACGCCTTTCCTTCTAGGATGGACGATCTAGAGATGGCACTTCGTCAAGTGTAAGTCTGGGACTGCCAGTCGTACTAGTTTTTGGAGCTTTGCTACTTTTTGAGGCGATACTCCCTCCGAATTTCTATATTTCGAATTCAAGAAGTAAAATATTAGAGGCTACCCAATATCACATTTGAAGGCGTTTTGCAGAGACCTCGTGCATCTTCAAGGTGACGAAAGGCTCTTGATCTAATTATTCCAAAAGAATTTGACTGGGCTTGCCCTCAAGTGGTTCACTTTGTTGGACATGACTGTCATTTAGACTTGGAACGACCTTAGCCAAGCTTTCCTAGAATAGTATGCCTTCAACCTTGACCTGACTCCTAAGTGCGAGGATCTGGTCGCAATCTAGTAGAGACCCCACGAACCATTTGGGGAGTACATCGGTCCCTGGCATGCACTAGCCTCCTAGGTCAAGGATTGGCCTTAGATGAGGAGTCTATCGAGATCATCATCAAGGGAGCACAACCACCAATAAGGGCTTTGCTTAACAATTAGCTTATAACTTTGGGCGAATTCCGCCGCTACGGAACAAGGGTGTGCCCTGTCTACGAGGAATTCGGTATGCCAAAATCTTGACAGATTAAGCCAGATACCTGACTTCGATAGACCGAAAACACCCGATCGACCAATACAGGGGGTTTCGGCATACCTAAAATTTTCGGTATACCGAAACAAGGAATTTCGGAATACCGAATTGAAAATTCGGTATGCCGTTTTTGCCCTGAACATGGGATGTAAAAATGTGAATTTTAATGAATGTTAAATGGTTTTAATGGTATGGTGGGTTTATATGAATGATGTTTCCCTATGTAATGACATAGAGGCATGTGGAACCCAAAACAAATGGATTCGGGTGTGGTTCTGGGTTTTAGACCATATTAATGAATGAAAAAGATGGTTTTATGTGGTTTTGGGCATGAGACCCAATTTATGACTTTAAGCATGATTTTTATGGCTTGAGTTGGGACCCTAGTGGAGGGTCAAGTGTTGCAAGGAAATAGAGTCCCGCACGAGAAGAATGGAATGAAATGAAAAGTGGTTTTGAATGGAACACTGATAATGTGGTTGCCGAGCTCATAGCGGTGTAGGCAGAGCCTGGGTTTTCATACCTAGTTGTTCAAGTCACCGACGGTGTAGGCTGAGCCTGGGTTTTCATACCTATTTGTTCAAGTCACCGACGGTGTAGGCTGAGCCTAGGTCGTTGTACCTAGTTGTTCGGGTCACTGATCTCGTAGCGGTGTAGGTTGAGCCTGGGCTTTTGAGCCAAGTTGTTAGGGTCACCGACGGTGTAGGCTGAGCCTGTGTCATTGGACCTAGTTGTTCGGGTCACGGACTGGGGCGTCAGACAGAGACATATCCTCGTGCACTTATGAAAATGAAATTGAGGCCAGTTGATTGGGGTAGTGACATCCTGCACAGGGAATTTCATCGCGGCAGTGCAGGAAGGTAGGGGAAGGATGTCCACGCCTACTGCTTGCGTGCCTGGTTACCCTTGATCAAGGTAACAACAATAAAGAAAAGTGGAAATGAATAAAGAAAGTGCAATGTGATTTGGTCAAGATTGGACTGATGAAATGGTCCTAAAATCCTGAAAAGAAATGATGATGTTTTAATCAGTTGCTAGCCAGTGTTTATGATTTGGTTTTGAGCCCAATGGGGCATTGTGTTTTAGGCTGGATTTGGTCAGAAATGTGAATTTGAAATTGTGTTTTGGGAAGAAATCCCAAATATTAGAAATGGAAATGTTTTGGAAAAATGAATTCCAAAAGGTTTTTGAAAGAAATGTAAAGGAATGTTTTGTAAGAAAAATTGGTTTTGGAATGAATTTCCAAATGTTTTGAGAAAAGAAAAGGAAA
>JAMKQA010079064.1:0-11441 GCA_024699735.1 Posidonia australis
GCCCAGCTAAGTCACAGATTTCTGGGTTCTGGCTTGCTAATAGGCTTGGGGCTAGGTTTGATGGCTGATCACATCCAAAGCAACATAAGGACTCTCATTCCTGGGTTACCTCAAAATCGGGGTGTCTACAGTAGGTCATAGTTAATCTTACAGAAAGCCCAAATTTTCATAACTCCTTTAGTTATAGCCTCCCATGGGTGTCATGTTTGCTTAATCATGTGGAGGATAACAAACACCTCTTTGCATGTAGCAGTTTTGAAAATTTGTTGGCCCTTGTACGTGCTCCTTTGCATTGGCCACTTCTACATGCATTGATGGTTTTCGGGAACAGTTCCTCCAACACCTTCAATTTTGCTCATGGGGAGACCCTGATTACTTGTGAGGAGGCTACATCCCTCCTTGGCCTTGCAGTAGAATCCACGTTGGTGCCGGATGATCGTTTTACCATGTTTGTTGAGACCGTGGATGCCAGGATGATTGGTTGGTTCCTGGGTGAGGGCCAAGAGGCTAGTAAAACTTTGGTGCATGGGGGAAGGCTTCATCTTTGAGGCTTGTGGGAGGTTATTTGCACTCATGATTTATCCCCAAAGGAGTTACAACTATGTCTCTTTATCGGCATCGGAGGGCTTGCATTGTTTGTTGAAGATTACTTCAACTTGGACCTCCACCGTGTCGATCTGCTCATGCTGATGGCAGCTTGTCCAGACTTATATCTAGATCCTGTTGTTTTAGCATATACCATGGAGGGGACTATCCAGTGCATCATGCTCAGGGAAGTTCTTTGGTTCTCCTCTGCCTTTACAATGGTGGTTCATGTCTCATTGTCGTTGCTACGCTGACTTTGACAAGTTGAACTTCTATGATTGTGTCCTTTGCCTGGGCCGACTATCATTGGAGGACATTGACTACATGCCGCGGCTACTAGAAGCTTTCAAAGCACGAGTGATGACTACAGTTTATCATCACCAGGAGCTCATATTGGTGGGGGCTCGGTCCTTCATGTTGTACCCGATCCATCGTTGTTCGCAACTGTTGAACCAAGGGCTTTCTATTCCCGCTGACTTGGTGTTGACTTCTCCAATCCGCACTCATAGAGATGATGGTGATTGTGACGAAGGGTGGTCTTTGAGTACATAGCTCGCTAGACTTATGTGGGTCGTCGGATCTCCCTAAAGGGCGCTCGACTCTTTACCGCTACTCGGGAGTTGCAAGAGTCTAAGTATGTGACATGGTATGCACGGCTTCTTCCTTCCCCACAGTAGTATATCAAGGAGAGGGAGGAGTTCAATCGGATGCTTGACATTTAGAACAAATTGTATTAACATCCATTGCATTTTTTTTCAACCTGAGGGGATGCCCTTGTGGATATGAATTGTACTTCTCTATGCACTAAATAATATTCATTAGTAGTAAAAGGGCATACCTTCCTTAGCTTCGACCCTTGACTAAGTTAGTGTGTGTGGGGCATGTTTGTGTAAACTTAGTCGATTAGGACATTAGATATGAGGTGGAGGGAGTTAGTCTTGGCCTCAGCTGAGAGATGGAAAATCAGAGCCTAGTGGACGCCGATTGTGAGTCATTTGTAGATGCTCTAAAGATCATTGTGGGACAATGTCTTTGTGGAGAGAACACACCCAAGCCGTCGGTGCACACTTGAGTTCGACATAAACTCCAAATTTTGGTGGGTCGGTTATTGCATCATCAGCCAGATTAACTCCAGCTTCTTTACTTACTAGGTTTTCACTTGTTGGTAAGGTGGATGGCACTACTTATTATTTGTTTTTAGGTTTTTTCTGATTTTCTATTTTTTTGGGATTTTTGGATTTTCTAATTTTTTTGGTTTTTTCGTATTTTCTGCTTTTTTGGATTTGTTTTTGGTTTTTTTGATTTTTTTTGTATTTTTTGATTTTTTTGATTTTTTTTTTTTTGGATTTTTTTATGGGAAGGATGGAAGGAATGGGTACCCTCTTCAAGCCTTAGCTTAGGGTCTACTTTGGCCTTTTGGATCGTGCTTTACCATCCTAAGCTTGTCCCTTATGTAATGTCTGTACCCTTTAAAGACTTTGTCCCATACTTAGGCCTTCCTAGTCAGCCACTCCTCTAACCTACATGGTCTTTGAATGCTTAGCAATTTCTTCTTTGCCTATGTGTGTAGGAGGATAGGGGAGATTCGAGGTTTGGCAAGCTCTCGGCATAGGCTTAGGTTCTGATGTCGCTTGCTAATGGTTAATTCTAATGCACATTTCTTTTTGCCAGGGTTTTCTTTTTCTTTTCTGCTTTGGACAACTTCTTTGCTGTCATCTTCTCCCTTACTTTTTTCTTTTGTTGATTGGAGAGCTTCTTTACTACCGTCTTTTCAATTCTTTTCCTCTTTCCTTTCTCTTTTATTTTCGATTTGGCAGGTGTCTACCCATCACTACTCACTGAGATTTATGCTATGGTAGCACACTTGCTGAGCGGCTGTGGCTCACACCTGTTTTGATTGGAGAGCTTCTTTACTACTGTCTTTTCAATTCTTTTCCTCTTTCCTTTCTCTTTTATTTTCAATTTGGCAGGTGTCTACCCATCACTACTCACTGAGATTTATGCTATGGTAGCACACTTGCTGAGTGGCAGTGGTCTCACACCTGTTTTGAGTGTTTGGTCAAAAGATATTGGTCATTAAAGGATTGAATCACTCCTTCTTTTTGAATGCTCATTCCCTCTTTATGCGCTTTCTATGTTTGTTCGTGACATAACACTCATTCGTCACTGCCTCTTGAATGCTACAATGCCACGTTATGCCTGGCAAGACGTGTTTATGATATGCCGTAGCTCCGACCTCACCTTGCTCTTATCTCCTCGAGCAGTGTACGTGAGGGCACAGGACAAAGTGTGGGTCACCCTAAGCATCTATTTCCTTGTAGGCTTTAGGGGTGACCTTCCTTTCCAGCTTAGGGTTAGGTTCTAGGACTCTTTAGATGCAGATCGACTAATCAAGAGTAGTACTTTTTCAAGTGCATTGCATTCCTGGAGTTAGGCAAATCTATCTTGTTTTGGAACAATCGATAAATGTTCCCCAGATATGCACCCACAATGTAAGGCCCTTCCTAGTTTGGCTTTAGCTTTCCCTTAGGATGTGGCTTATTGACAGGTAGCACCTCCTTAAGTACTAGATTACCTATGTTGAATTTGTGTTTGATTACCTTCTTTTGATAAGCCCTAGTAATTCTTTGTCGGTAGATGTGTGCGTGGTTGGTAGCTACGAGCCGCTTCTCATCAAGGAGTTTTAGGTGGAGCAATAATGCCTACTTTTTTTCATTAATAGACATTCTTGTGTTGACTTGGACTATTAATAAAGGGATTAGGATCACATATGGGACTACCGCCTCCATTTAAAAGGTTAAGGCATAGGGTGTTTGGCCCATTGCCATTCCTACAGTGGTGCAGTAAGTCCATAACGCATTATTTAGTTTAGCAGTCCAATTTGATCCCTTGGCGTCTTCAACCTTTTTAATGATTTTTATTAGGGTCTTATTAGTAGCTTCTGCTTGGCCATTTCCTTGTGGATAATAAAGAGAGGAGTGATGGAGAGTGATACTGAACTTTTTGCATAGCTTGATGAACTCCTCCGAGATGAAGATTGACCTATTGTCTGCTATGAAGGCTTTAGGAACCCCAAACCTGGAGATGATGTTCCTTTGTACGAACTGTAACGCCTCGAACCCAGGCACGTTACCTAAATCATAATATCATATGCAAAATTACACTAATTACAGTAAAATTAAATAACTGTAACTAAGTCTCACCTCTAGAAAACAATGTGCGGCTAGAAGCTCCGACTCCAACATCGAAACTCAACTGCACCCAAACTACACCTGAAAAAACAAACAAGCACGAGTGAGTGACATCTAAGTCACCCAGTAGGCGCCCCAAACACACAAAACCACAAAATCTCTGTAAAACCAGTAAAACTTGGCTTTTTGATTTTCAAAGTTTGGTTTTCTTTTGAAAATCCACTTTTCCTTTTAAAACATCATTCCCTTTTTCTCTTTGTTTGAAATCACTTGGGAATTTAATCCCAAATCCAACCTCTTTTCAAAAACCCATCTTCTTTTCTTTTCAAAACATTTGGAAATTCATTCTCCAAAACATGCCCTTTTTCAATACTTGGGATTTCTTCCCAAAACCAAAATCATTTTCGAACCTCATATTTCTGACTAGATCCAGCCTAAAATACAATGCCTCTCGACTCAAAACCAAAGTCATACATACTAGCTGGTAACTGGTTAAAAGCACAATTCTTATTATTTATTTATTTTTTAGGATTTTAGGACCATTCGTAAGTCCAATCCTAGACAAACCACATTTCTTTCCATTTCTCGAAATCACATTCTTTTCTTATTCATTTCCACTTTTCTTTACTGATGTTACCTTGATCAGGGGTAACTAGGCACACAAGCAGTAGGCAAGGACATCATTTTCCCAACCTCCCTGCTCTACCGTGGTGAAATTCCCCATGCGGGATGCCACCACCCTGGCCAATCGTCCTCAATTTCTTTCATATATGCACGGGGCTATGTCTTTATCTAACGCCCCATCGGTGACTCGAACAACTAGGTACAACGACCGAGGCTTTGCCTACACCGTCGGTGACCCGAACAACTAGATTTAATAACCTAGGCTCAGCCTACATCGTCACGAGCTCGGTGACCCGAACAACTAAGTTCAACGACTTAGACTCAGCTTACATCTTCTCAAGATCAGCAATCATAGTCGTGTCTGCCAACTAGATTCATTGGAGCCTCCTACTCCTACCACGTTGTCGACACCAACCCCTGTGGTTCCTTAACACATTATTAGTGTTTCATTTTCAAAACTCTTTAAGCTTTCCTTTTCAAAACCATTTCCAATTCCATTCTTTTTTTCATTGCAGGAATCTATTTTCCATGCAATACTTGACCCTCCACTGGGTCCCAACTCAATTCATGAAAAACCATGTGTTTTAAAATTACAATTGGGTCTCATGCCCAAAACCACACACACAATCAACAATTTTATTCATTTATAGGGCTTAAAACCCAAAACCATGCCCAAATCCACTTATTTGGGTTCCGTATTCCTTTATGTGATTTACATGGGGAAAACACCACTAGCACATGTTCATTGTCCATTTAAAACCTTTTATTTCCATTATTTGTGCTCATTTCTTCACATGGGCCAGGGGATGAAAACGGTAGACCGAATTGGAATTCGGTATACCGAAACCCCCTGTTTCGGTCAACCGAAGGTATTCGGTCTATCGAAACCAGTGCCCCAGCACCAACTGATAGGGATTCGGCATGTCGAACGTTGTTCGGCATGTCGAATCTCTCGTGTTCTGTACACGGCCCCTGCCAATAGACAATTCGTTCGTCGGAAGTGGGAGCCTCCGACAGACCCCTCAAACAAGTATCATAAAATACAAATAAAACATGGGGTGTAGATTCTTGAGTCTACTTCAAAACCCCTCAAGCCATTCATCAAACCATCAACCATACATTCCACATGAAAATCACAAAACGATGAAGCTCAAAAACGGCTACTGTAGCCGCCATCCCAAAATCTTGCATATTCCTACAAATTTTAATCCTAACCGCATGATATCTATGTTTTCATGCATTTCAACTCATTCTCATCAATTCCACTATTTTTCTACGATTTTACATGCATTTATCTCAATTTTCATACATTTAACATGATCTACTGGAAGCATGTAAACGAGCAAAGGAGAAGGGCTACGTACCTGGAGTGGCACTCCGGCGATCTTCCTCACTCCCCAGTGAGTCTCCTCTCGCCCCGACGAAGCCTCCTCCACCAGCGATCTTCACAAACAACCGCCTCCTCTGCCGCGCGCCGCTCTTCCTTTCCTTCACCTCTCGGTTGCCTTCCCTCTTCTCACTTGCCTCCACCTCTCTTTATCCTCTCCTCCTCCCGCGTTGCGCCGGCCTTCCATTGCGTTGAAAGTGACGGCGAGGCACAGGCCACTGGCTAGTGGTGGCTCGGGTGGGGAAAGGGGAAGAAGAATAAGACGGGATGGTGGCTCGTGAGGGTGGGAGAAAAGGAACGAGAGGAGAAAAAGAAAAAGAATGAGAGAAAAGATAGGCACGCAAATGGAGATAACTGTGCATCCTCCAACTAGACCCCACATTGGTCTCGAATCACAAGCAGGTTCACAAAAAGCCAACCACAAGCTCACACCTCCAAGAAACAACAGATTATTCTTTAATAAACCATTTATACAATATTACAATTAATTACATGATTTACAATAAAAAATTGGATAATCAAGCCCAGATGTCACACAAATCGACACAGGATTGTGGCTTCAATGTTTGCGAATGCTTCCTTTTTTGCCCATTTGGCGAAGTACTCTATTGCAGTGAGAATGAAAGTGCTTCCCTTGGCTTGTTGTATTGGCCCAACCACATCAAAGGCCCATATAGAGAAGGGCTAGGCTGCTGACATTGCATGGAGTGCTGAGGTAGGAGCATGGATTTGGTTGGTGTGTAGTTGGCAACTCTGACATTTCTTGACTTTGACTGCGCAGTCAGCCTCCCTCGTAGGCCAATAGTACCCTCTTCTGATGATTATCTTGGCCATGACTTGAGAATTGATGTGGCCCCTGCACGCTCCTTCGTGTGTTTCCTTAAGAATTTCAGCTACTTTTGATGCATCAACACATCGGAGTATTTCGAAATAATGTGTTGACTCTGATGTAGTATTTGGTGGCTATCCTCCTCCAGGTTTCTCCGTCCTTGGGTGTGGCATGCAGTGTGAAGGTACCGTCTTGCCAGTAGTTCAGGATGTCATAGTACCATGGGTTCCCATCATCGACTTCAGTAATTCCTTGGTAGCAGACCTCGACGTGCAGCATGTTCTCTTGCCGGTACTCTTCTTGAAGTTCTTGAACCCATTTTGCAGTTGACTCCACCGTTGGTGAATTAATCCTTCGCGCCATGATGGTCTGTTCGTCACCTTCCAAGTTGAAGGGGAACGACGATGCAAGTGAGGCTAGTGAGTCCACTAGGATGTTGTTGCTTCTAAGTACGTGCATGTATACCACACTCTTAAACTTCATTAGCAAGGCTCTTGCTAGTTCGCGATATTCCCGAAGCTTTGGTGAGAGAGTCTTGTTCTTGATGAGAACTTGCCAGATGACAAGTTGTAAATCTCCTACTACTTTGAGTCTTCTTGCCCCTAGATCAAGGGCGGTCCGTAATTTGAGAATTAGAGCCTCATACTCAGTGATGTTGTTGTTCACTGAGAAGCCTACTTGTATGGAGATAGGGATGAGGACGCTCTCTGGGGTGAGAAGCGTTGCCCCTATTTCTATTACTTACGAATTGAGTGCCCCATCAAAGTGAATAGTCCACTCTCTAACTTGTAGAGTGGCATTGTTAATGGCACGGATCTCTTTGTTTGGGAAGTTGGTTGAAATTGGTTGATATTTTGGCAGAGGTAGTCTGACAAGCTGATCGGCGATCGCTTGCCCCTTGACTGCCTTTTGTGTGACAAATTGTAGCTTGAACTCTATGAGGGGCATCTACCAAGGTGCGACTCTTCCAGACAATGTGGGCTTCTCAAACATTTATTTGATGGGATCCATCTTGGCTATATAGCAGAGCTTGTGTGCTAGGATGTAATGTCTGAGCTTCTGGGAAGCCCATACTAGCGCTAGGCAGTGTTTCTCAATCTAGGAGCACTTCTTCTGGTATTCTACAAACATTTTTCTCAAGTAGTAGACAATCTTTTCTTTCTTCCTTGTTTTGTCGTGTTGGGCTAGAACAACACTTAGGGAGTTGTCAATGGCCGCTAGGTATAGCAATAGTGGGCGCTTGGGAACTGGCACAGCTAGTATTGGAGGGTTGAGGAGGTAGAGCTTCAGATCATCAAATGCCTTTTGACAGGCCTCATCCCACTTGAATTTTGTGGCACGTTTTAGTAGCTTAAAGAAGGGTTTGCACTTTTCTACGTGTTGGGAGATGAACCTTTGGATGGGTTGTAGTCTCCCTCTGAGTCCTCTGAGCTCCTTTATGTTCTTTGGAGGTGGCATTTTTGTAATTGCTTTGGCTTTTATCGGGTCAACCTTTATTCCCTTCTAACTTGCAATGAACTCGAGTAACTTTCCAACGGTTACCCCGAAGACACACTTCTTTGGATTCATCCAGAGGTTGTATTGATTTGTCCTCTGAAGTACTCTCTCTATGGCTTCGAAGTGTCCTTCTCTTGTCTTTGACTTCATTAGTAGATCGTCCACATAACACTCAATGCAATTGTGCATCATGTCATGGAAAATCGCCATCATGGCTCTCTGGTAGGTGGCTCCAACATTCTTCAAACTGAATGGCATGACGACGTAGCAATAAGTCCCCCATGGAGTGGTGAACGAGATCTTCTCCTGATCTTCTTCTGTGAGCTTGATCTACTTATATCCAGAGAAGCCGTCCATGAACTAGAGCATTTCATGGTCCGTGGTGTTGTCTACGAGGATGTCGATGTGTGACAAGGGAAAATCGTCCTTCAGCCAAGCCTCATTGAGGTCCCTGTAGTCGATGCATACTTGAACTCTGCCATCTTTCTTCATAACCGGGACTATGTTGGCGATCCATTCGGGATAGACTACTACTCGGATGAACTTGACTTTGTGTAGCTTGTCTATCTCTTCTTTGACCTTCAACGCTAGTTTTGGTCGCAATCTCCAGAGTTTCTGTTTCATTGTCCTTGTGTCGGGCTTAAGGGAGAGTCTATGCTCTACCAGGGATGACTCCAACCTAGGCATTTCTCTATAGGAGAAAGTCAGAACCTTTACATACTTCTTGAGTAGACTTATCATTCAGTGTCGTTCATTTGAGTTGAGCCCAAAGCTAATCCGGACTGGTCTTGGGTCTTCCTAAGTTCCTAGATTTATCTCCTCTGTCTCTTCCACAGCGTCCTTAGTCCATTCATCATATTTCTTCATCATCTCGTCAAAAATGGTCTGGCCCATTATCTCTTCTTCATCTAGGTCTTCGCCTGTGCCCACTAGCTCATAGACATCATAGTTCCCGGTATTCTTGCCAGTTATACTCGATACTTCTTCAACCAGGAAGATGGCATGGGACTGTGCTAGCTCTTGTGGGAACTCCGTGGTGTTGTGATAGACTCTGCCAGTCTACATGATTGGCTCCTTCCTTGTTTGGGCTGCACACTTAATGAAATTGTTAGATACCCATTGTGAGGACATGGTGGTAGTTAGGCCACCTAGACCATGTCCTCCACTACCTTCCCTTTTATTATTTATGCTAGGAAATAAAGTACTGAAAAGCAAATTGTACGAAAATAAAAGACAAGTGTTATGCAGTGAATGGCGTCGACGTTCCTGGCTTTTCTTCAGGGAGTGCTTCGGATGGGTCATTTGCTGAGATGTCCGGGGTGGAGGACACTTCGGAGAGCTGGGAGAGAGATCAAAAGATGGGAGAGCGTCGGAGGAGGCTTCTTCTAAGGAGAGCGGGGAGACTTCTGGATAGAGAGGAGAAGCTTCTAGAGTGGGAGGAATAGTTTCTGGGAGATTGAGAGAGGATTCGGGAGCTTGGATGGTTGGTGGCAGATCAACAATTCTTTTTAGAGTGAGGCTACTCTCAAACTGAGGCCTTACTGACAGGAAATGGTTCGACAGTGTCTAGGTTAGTGGCTTTGTGAGATCTTTTGATAGGTACCAGGGGTACCCTAGCCCTGTTTCATTGTGCTCCTCAGGCGTCTCGAGCGTGTCTTCCATTCCTTGCTCTTGATGTCCCAATCCTTTTCCCGCCCTGTATCCTATGTGTAGGAGAAGCTCCCATGGTCTTTGCATGTGTTCTGGGAAAGGAGAGGGGGTTGCATCTATGCTTCAAGGCATAAAGTTTTGCTTTACGTTATTTACTGCCTCAGTCATTGAATCTTCCATCAGAGGAGTAGGCGGTAGCACCGGTGTGGTGGTTGGGACGTCACACAGTGTGTCCCAACTTCGATTGGCTCGTCTCCCTTGACCTTGATTATTTTCCCTTGATGAGGGAACTTTATGCATTGATGGCGTGGGGAGGTGACTGCTCTGATTTCCTCAATCCATTAGCACCCTAAGATGAGTCGATAGGAGATATGTTCATCGACTATTATCAACTTGGTCTCTATTTTTATCGAGCAAATGGCGACCTTGACATTGATTCTGCCATGCGCCCTCTTTGTGTTATTGCCATATCCTGACACAGTTAGAGCCACTAAGAGTATTTGATTTTCTTTAAGTCTAAGCAGATTGAAATTATGTAGGGAGCATATATTTAAAGTTTCTCCTGTGTAAACCAACACATCAGAAAGTTTAAAATTGTTTATTTTCACAGTGACACTTAAAGGCAAGGTCCTCCTTTTAGGAGGAGCTAGTTCAGAGTCCGTAAAGAACAAGGTAGGTTTGACAAAAGCTGCAACCTCAACCGTTGCTAGGGATTTCACAGACATGTCTTCTGGGACTTGTGCTTTCTTTAGGACGTCTATCAAGATATCGCGATGTTGCTTGGAGGCTTTGATTTGGTCATAGATGGAGATCCTCGCTTTTGTCTTTCTTAGCTGCTCTACGATGTCATACTCCCCATCTGTTCTTCAGGGTACTTCAAATTCTTGTTGTAAGGGGGGTGAGACTCTTTCCACAACGGTTGGAGGCAACGCAACTTGGTTTGAAATCCTGCCCGTTCTGGTGATAGGGGCCTGTTGGTGAGCTTCAAGAGCTTGGGCAGATCTGATTAGTGACGTGGGTTTTCTCAGTAGGGACTTCCCTTGGTGCACGATCCGTCCAAGATAGAGTAGGGATGGGCCTTGCTGCATAAGGCCCGCACAGGGTAGCTGCACATGTCTTCGTGTGAGGCTCATGCATGTCTTGTCTTAGAATGCTTGGAAGCTTGGCGTATCATCAGGCCAGTAAGGATCATCAATCCATCCTCCTACCAGCCACCCATTAGGCGATTGTGAGGCTGGTTCTCCATTGATGGGCTCTGACAACGCCTGTAGTTAGGTCATCCCCTTATCTACATCGTGATCTGCTTGAATGGTGACTACCCTCCCTTGATGCTTGAATTTAAGACACTTGTGTATTGGGGAGGCAACAACCATGATTTCTGCTAGCCAAGATCTCCCTAGAATTAGAGGTTCAGCTAGGTCTTGTTCCATGACGACGATCGTTGTAGTAGTAGTCAGTGGGCCAATGGTAATGTCTAATTGAGCTGTATCGACTGCCTCTCTTACGCCTCCGTCATATGCTGCACAGGTGAAATGGCACTTAGTAATTTGATCTTCCTCAGTGCCTACATAGTCCAGGGTGGATATGGAGCAGACACTCCGACTAGCACTAGTGTCAACAAGCACTCCTATCAAAGGAAAGTCGTTGACCATCACAGAAATGACCAAATGGGGGGGGG
>JAMKQA010079065.1:0-10080 GCA_024699735.1 Posidonia australis
ACATCATCAACAAATACCACAACAAATTGGTCCAGGTAGGGTCTAAATACCCTATTCATCAAATCCATGAAGGCAGCTGGTGCATTTGTCAATCCAAACGGCATAATCAAAAACTCATTGTGGCCATACCGGGTACGAAAAGCTGTCTTCTGCACATCAGTTTCTCGGATTCGCAGTTGATGATACCCTAATCTCAAGTCAATTTTCGAGAACACTGAAGCTCCTTGAAGCTGATGAAACAAATCATCAATCCTGGGCAGAGGATATTTATTCTTGACCGTAATTTGGTTCAGCATCCGATAATCAATACAAAGGCGGAGCGAACCATCATTCTTCTTTACAAACAGCACAAAGGGAGAAACCTTTGACCAAGTCCAACCCCAAGCCCAAGTGGGTCCTTTGACCAAGTCCAACCCCAAGCCCAAGTAGGTCCACCACAAACACGGGTCCCCATGCGGAACCGACCCACTAGCCAAAGAAATCACACCATAAGGGAGAAACCAAGGGCACAAAATACAGAGGGAGCCCACAGCCAACAAACACAAACTGGATTTACCATTAATAAACCATACACAAATAATTACAAGAAATTCTATGGTTTATATTAAATAGAAAATCCAGGCACAGATGTTACATTGAATTAGTTTAGATACCAATTTAAGATTGCAATGGCAAGCAAATTTTTCCCGTGAGTTGATGCTAACAGCAAGGGAAGAGAAGAAAGACACAGAAAGAGAAAAAGAAAGAAAGAGGAGAAAAAGACTAAGGAGGAGTCTATTCCTGCATTCATTATTGTTCTGGATTACGTTTGTATTCAGTGTTTGCTTCTTTAAATGTGTAAACTTAAACGAAGGAGTTGTTGTTAGAGAAGAGAAGAGAGAGAAATAGACAAAAGAAGAAACAAAGAGGAAGAAGAAGACCGGAGGAGTCTATTCTTGCATTCATCACTATTCCGGATCATATTTATATTCAGTGTTTACTTCTTTAAATGTGTAGACGTGAAGGAAGGAGTTGTTGGTGAGATTTAAAATTTTCCATCCTAGATAAGGTGATCTTGTACCTCTCTTGTTTATTTTTTTAATCGTGAAAAAAACTTAAGAAGATATTGTTTACTTCCTAGTTGAGATAGTAGATTCATTGTTGACATTGATTGAGATATTAACATAGGAAAAACATTACAAAGAATATCGATTCGTTGCCGACATTGATTTGTCGAACGACTAGCATTGGTCTTTGTTTCTTCTCATGAAATGAATAGCGATGGCTACAAAGGAAATCACAAGGAATATTCTACATTGAATACATGGAGTACAGATAAGAAAATCTCATGTAAACAATAAAATATATTAGACCGATCAACAGATTGTGATTGATCTTTATCAGGGGTGGATGTAGGTGGGGGCCAGTGGAGGCTTTACCTTCACTAGACTAAAAAGAAAAAACACTATAATATACATATTATTGTGTAAATAACCTTTATGTAAAATCATTGCTATTGTAATCTCTTTTTAATTTCTTCTCCTCGCAAAAAAAAATGTTGGTTGTTTTTAAAGTTGTCATATTTTTTTATTATAATTATGATATTAATTATTTTTACAATTACTTTGATAATTTATTTTTTATAATTTTCCACGATAAAAAATTTCTAACTCCGTCACTGATCTTTATGCTGCCTGTGTTCACCTATAAACAGGTTGTGGTTGATCTTTGTGTTGGCTGTCTTCAGAAATAAATGGAAGAAATGTTGTAGTTAACGAAGGATACAATATTACGAGATTGATTGTGAATTAATTCTGGTAGCATTCGATCAATCGATATCAAATTTAAAATGGTGCATGATGTGCCCATTGCAATCGAGAGATGCCCGACTGTACATTTTATCAATATCTTCTATTTTCGTAATTCAAATAGGACGCAAATCCGGAGAGTCGTAGGTTGTACCCCTTCGAACTCTCAATAAAACAATAGTACATGGATATTTTCATCTTTTTTATTTTATTCCTCCACTATATATCCTTCTTCCTTGGTTAGGAGCAGTAAGGAGATCGTTTGAAAAGCTTGTAAAATATTAGATCTAAGATCAATACCTTTGAAAAAAATTGTGATATAAATTTTAATTTATGTATTCACGACCACTTATTAAGTGGTAAAGTCTTATTGGGATTAAACGAGAGGTTGAAATTTCAAATTCCACGGATAACAAAGATACATAAAAAAAAAAACTTTAATTTATGTTAATTTTGAATCAAACACATAAGTTCATTTAATTATCCTAGGTGTAAACTGCAACAAACACATGTTTAGGTAATATGGTCCACTGTTTAATGGATTGATAAGGTTGATCCAAGTGTTTCTCCATTTTTTACTCAAATATTAATGTGTAAGCTTGGGCATGTCGGTATTGAGACATATTATGCAAAAAGAATTTTGTAATTTTACTTCACCGGTGAAATTTACATGTCATTTAATCATTTAATGTTCCTTGACTTGAGGAAAAAAATATCTATGACGAAACAATAGATAACAACGGAAGGAATCTGTCGTTATCTAAATTGGATTCTTTGTTCATGCTTAAATTAAATTTAAATTCATTGTCATGATTAAATTAAATTAAAATCTAGTGAGAGAGAGGAAAGCAAATCGTAGCAATAGTTTACTTATTTTTATGGTTTAGTTTAAATTTTTTTTTTGGGATCCTATTACTAAAATCGTGAGAAGTCAAAGATTGTGGTGGAAATTGTCTTGATTAAAATTGTTTAGATTTTCAATTGACGTCGTTGTCCTGTTACTTTCTCAACTTAAGTAAAAAAGAATATGGTACTAACATATTTTCTAATACGATGGATGAAGGTAGACTTGGAAATCGAATTCGGTTAGACCGAGCTTGGTCCAACAAAAATGAAGCCCGATCGGACCTAAATCGAGTCGACTCGATTCGTCTAGTTATATTGGTTGCGCTAGGTCAGGCTAATTCTTATAAATCCCTGGCCCAACGTCGTCCATGGCCTGTCGTTGGGCCAGGTCGCTGTCCTGACAGGTCATGTCAAGCTGAGCAGGTCCATTGGGTCAGTCTAATTTTAAAAAAATTTAAAAAAATTATTTCGTATAAAATATTTGATATATACATAAAAAATTGAAAATATATAAGATATTTAATATTTTACATTTGTTTTTGTTTTACATCAATACAAATTAATCATTAGAAGAGTTCATTCTGGTTCTCATTGAAATTGATGTCGCATCCTTGTTTTCTGATTCCTCATTTAAGTTTAATCCTTGAAGACAGAGGTTTCTACATTTTAAAGCTCAGTTCAAGTATACAGAGGTTCTACAGACTTTTCTGATAATTTACATTTTTTATTATTTAAAACTCTTTTACCAATAGAAAATGTAGATTCCGACGTCAAAGTAGACGTCGGGATCATTTGTAAATCTTTAGATATTTTTGAAAATATAGGAAACCTAATTGCAGTATTAGACTACCACTTTAATATATCTAAGTTGTTTATTTCTAATTTACTAAAAGTAAACTCGTATTCTAAATAATTTTCTAATTCATTATTTGTGGTTGATTTTACGTATTTTTCTTTCTTCTTAATTAATCTACTCCAAAATGAACTATTATTCCTACTACTAGTATGTATTCCTACAAAACTAGATGTGTGAGTATTAGAACTATCTTCACCATAATTACTAGCACATTCTTCAAATAAAGTGTTTAAAGTTGCCTTAATTTTATTAGTAAATGAATTTATAAAGTCATTTTTATTCATGTTACTAAAAATATCATGTATAAATATCATATAATTAACTAATCTATACTTGGGTTTATGATTAATACTAAACATGCTCACATTATAGGTTCATTCCAATAACTATTATATTTATCTTCTATTAATTTAATAATATTTACAAAAGTTGTAATATCTCTTTATTATTGAAAAATATTTGTAATATTAAATAAATTAATTAAAACTAGAGAACTTGTAGAATAATATTGACCAGATAATTGTTTAGTTGCATTATAAAATGTTTCTAAAAATTATAAATTATGTTAAAATTTTGCCAATCTTCATCATTTTATAATTAGATTTTACATTATAATATGCTGTAATTAGGTTACTATAAGGTAAATTTGAACTTAACATATCATAAGTTGAGTTTCATCTATATTGACCATCTAACTTAAATTTTTTAGATTTTAAACCATTGTTTGTACATAGATGTCTAAATTCTTGATATCTTTTAGCTGATGTTTGAATAAATAAAATAGATGATCTTATATTTTCTATATAAGGCCTAATGCAATCTATATTATCTTGTGCAATTAAATTTAAAATGTAACAAAAAAATCTACTGATTAACTCATAATTTATGCATATTTTATTCCCATATTTGTCTATTTTGTAGATAAATAATATTACTCGAGGTGTTTTTTGCAAATTTTGAAGAACTTGAGGACTTAGAAGGAATCTACGAAAAATAAGGGAGAAAGGAATAATTATGCTAAAAAAGAAGAGATTTTTGTATAGAAAATTCTAACGCTATATAAGAAGGTCAAACACACATTTTCCACGTAACTAAATATTGGTAAAATATCAGTCAATCAGTGGAATACTAGTGAAAAAAGTTAGAGGAGATCCTGGATGATATGAACACCTCTCAGGCGCCCAGATGCCACGCCTCCAAGTGTCCACACCGGATACTTTTGACTCGATCTACTTTGGATAAGATTCTCACTAGTAAATATCTTGCATTCAAAATTCAAGATTAAATTTTGTATTTGGATTTGTTTCCGACATAAACAAGTCCTTGTAAGCCTATAAAAGGACCCTTATATAGATCTATGGAGTTTCCATCTAGGTTTTAGACTCTTTTCATTTCTGTATTTTGGGAGATTTAGAAGATCAGCATTGTATCCAGGTTTTGTTTAATAAAATTATTTTTTTCTTTCATTATGTCTTTCATTTCTCCTTCTTCTTTCTCTTTTAATTTAAGACTTTATGTAATCATATTTGATTAATTTTCTAAATCTAGGGTAGAGATGAAGTTTATTAAGATTGAGATGTGTGATCATGTTTTCATCTCTTTCTCTTTGTGCTTCATGCAATGAGTATGTGAGTTGGATGTATATTACATAAATCACTAATAGAATCGATAAACTTTGATAAACTAACATTGAGTTCATCTTTTTCGTTCATGCTTAGGGAAGATTTAATTCGGGATTGTGTATATAATTTCAATTTCATCATATATCATCTGATTTAATTTAGTTTGTGTGTTGTTATTCCTAATCTTGATATTCTATGATGCATATTTTAGCATATAGTTTATTTTTATGTGGATAAAAATCATTAAATCAAGTTATTTAAATTAATAGAAAGGAAGGGAATAAACATGATCATGTATTCTCAATTCTATATAAATGGATTCGATACCCTAGGTTTTAATTCATTTGATCATTCTAATAATCTAGTATTAGACTTTTCTTTTCATATCAATACTTTCAATTCTTTTTTTAATACTCGATAATAAATCTTTCTTTCTTAAACATTTTTCTTTGTGGGATCAATCCATATTTACCGACGTACTACTCTGGACTCCATGCAATTGCGGTTAATTAAAACGAACACATCATCTACAATGAAATAATTCACTATTTAATATTGGTCTTATATTTCTTTTAATATTCCTATTACAACATTATTATTAGAATCATTATCAAAACATATTATATTAATTTTAAAATATATGTTATATTCTTTAGTAATATTTTCAATCATATTTGCTATAGCTTTATCAGTATGTGAATGATCAAATATCTTAAAAGTAATTATTTTTTTTTGTAAATTTTATTCTATATCTATCCAATGTGTAGTTAAACATAAGTATGGAAAATTCTTAAGATCAGTTTAAACATTACATGTTAATGATAGTTTACATAATAAAAACTAAAAAATATTTTCGTTAAATTTAGTTTATCTTTTTTAAATGTTTTGTAAATTATATTTTTAGTAATGTTCCCAGAATAACCTTTAAATTGTTGGTTAAAATAATTTTGTACGCATAATTCATAATTTTTATTTTCAAAAAAAAGAAAATGATTATTCGTCTTGTATAATAAATTTTGTTAAACCTTCTTTTACTTCATCTGTATTATATTTCTAATTTATTAATTCATTAAAACTTACGTGTAATTTAGATTGTTTTAAATCTGGATTATCATCTTTATTGTGTTTAGTTATACATTTTTGTAAATACTTAGCTATGTGACCTACACTCCCTCTCATAGGACAAGTATATCTTGTACTACAAACTACAATAATTACAATAACATCTACTTTCACCTGTAGGGTTTAAGGTTACATATTCTTAAACCCATGATTATTGTTTCCTAGGTTTCTTTATAGTTGTGGATTGTGTTTAGGTGTTTTAAGGCTAATCTAACTCCTAACTTGGGATATAATCATGACTTCCTATATTTTTCCATTATAATGTACGAAAAAAATGAAAAAAAAAAAAAAAATCTTTAACTCAAAAAACTCCAAATCCAAAAATAAAGGAATTAGGAGTAAATAAATTAGAGGAATTAGAAGTAAAAGAATTTTTATTGTTGAATGACAAAGCAAAGTAACAAAGGTTGTGATGGAATCATAAGCCAAACTTGAATTATTCACTTGAGTTTTGAATATTTGTGAAAGTCCAAGAGAATGAGAGAATTGAGAGAATGAGAGTGTAGTTATAGTAAAGTAGAGAATAAAGAGAAGAATAAATTGTGTGAAGAAAATGAAAAGTATGGAAAAATATTTATAAAAGAATAAGAAAATCAATCATTACATGTGTAACAGCTCAGTCCAATGTTTATTTTATTAAATGTTACCTTTCAACAGTTGAAAATCAACTACCATGGTGCAGTTGGTCAGGAGGAGTAGAACTTCCACCTCATTCTCAGGTTCAAATTTCACGGACCACAAGGAAAAAATATATGCATACCGATATAAAAAAAAAAAACAGCCGGAAACCCAACAGTTGTGCCTTTTTTTTTTTTAATACAAATTTACTAGGCTGACTTGGTTGGCTACGTCGGTCCAATCTAGACCTATCTGATCGAGCTGAGCTCTTGAGTCGAGCACGCCTATGACCGAGATCAGGCTTGGGCCGATTTTGCCCGTGTTTATTGTGGACCTGTCTTGGATCGGGCTTTTTACGGATTGAGCCGGTACCCATTTTCCATGTCTAGATGAAGGTGAAGAAAAAGGTTGGTCCATCTTTAAAATTAGGAATGCGACTTCACTTCACGGAATACGTAGGATGATGCATGCAAGCGGCACTCAGATCATATTGGGAAAGAAACCCTGAAAGAAACCAAAAAGGTTTCGTTTTTTAGGCAGTGGTCCTCAAAATCCACGATATCTTTCTAGTGACGGCTGGGATCAAACTCAAGTAGAGATCCAGCCTGACAACTCCGAGGTGTCACATTAAAATGTCAAAGTCATTTTTCATTTTTTGAATACCGTGGAAAGCTTTTCCACCACTAAAACTACCAAACAAATAATGGCGAAAGGCTCACACAAGTGACATTACTTTTCCTTGATTCTCTTGGAAGAAGACGAAACGTCATCATGCGTTCTAGACCACGAAATCCTAGCCGTCGTTCTAAAGTTCTTCTCCACTGTGCCACCTCCTTCGACTGGGAGGCCTTCAAGGTTAGGCTCCTGGAGGAGGAGGATGTCCCTGTTCCAGTTGCTCCGATCCGCAATACTCGTCGTAGATCCTGGAGAAACTCTGCTGTTGCGGGCTCTGTCTTTCCCCTTGAGATCGAGGAGAGGCATCGAGAGGTGAGGGACGCCCTTCGTTCTGTCTCCACCTGCAAACGACACCGTAGATCGAGGAAGAATGTATTCCCTTCCTCGTAGGTATGTGATGCCGCTTCCCTCCCCTTTTGCCTCTGTCTGCGATGGAAATCTTCCATCGGTGGCAGCCAACCCTTTTCTTTTGGAACACAGCCCCCAGTTAGGGTTTTTCGTTCGGGATAACTCCTCCTAGGGTGGTTCCGAACAATTTTTTTGCCACTCTGGCTCATTGTTGGTGTTGGTGTACGATAGTTCATCGTCTACCATCCCATTCGCAGTTAACCTAGCATTATCTGTGGATTGTTTTATGCATGTTAAATCTTTACATTTTAGTTGGATTTTTGGTTTGGATCTCTGTCATCTGTGCTTGGATCTGGCTCCTCTCTTGGCTGGATGGAGAAATCTCCCGTTCTCTGTTGAGTTTTTTGAGAACTCTTGCTCTCGGAGTCTTGGATTGTCACTTTCATTGAAGACTCGGGCCTTGTCGCGGTTCTCCGGTGACCTTCCTAATAAGGCTAGCTCCTCGGCGATGACTGTTTCCTTAGTTTGGTCACCGGACCAGGAAGTTTCTCCCTCTTATCTCCAACTCTTCTCCTCTCCTTCTGATCCAGTGGTTCCCACTGTGTCGTCGATCGGCGGGTTGCCGCCGGTGGGCGGTAGGAATGCTATTCCAAACGTCTCCTTGACGGAGACAGTTGGGCTGCGGTCTGCTTGCCCTGTCTGGCCCTCTGACTCCGCAGAGTCCGCCTCGAGTTCCGTGTGGAACTACTCATCCTATAGAGTTCCAATAATCCCGCTGGACTATCATAAGCCCCTCTTTAATCAGGATTTATCTCCCAATTCTCTCTAGGGGAGCGTCATTTCAACTTCCAACTGCGAGCCTTGTGTTAACCCCGACCCCGACTCGGTGTCATTTACTCCGCTCGAGTCCTGAGTCAAGGCAGATCATTCCCACTACGTTATGGCTCATGAGTGCTTTACTGACAATTGCATTTAAGGCGCTGCTCACCTGCCTCTCACGATAACTGCCAGTCGTTTCCGTGCGCAGTCTGCACGTCTTCCTCGTCTTGTGTTAAACCCGACCCCGACTCGGTGTCATTTACTCCGCTCGAGTTCCCAGCCGAGGCAGATCATTCCCATTACGTTTTGGCTCATGAGTGCTTTTCTGACAACTGGCATTTAAGGCGCCGCTCACCTGTCTCTCACGATGTCTGCCAGTCGTTTCCGTGCGCAGTCTGCACGTCTTCCTCGACCCTCATTTCCAGTGACGGTTCTGGACTCGTACCAACACGATCTTCTGACACTGGGATCCCCTCTGATATCCTGGATCCACCTACCCTCCCCCCCTCAGTTGGCTCTCGTTTCGCTCCCCTTGCTTTCCCTATTCCTGCCCAGAGGAGCGAAGCGTCTCATCCCTTGGCAGCACCAGCGGAGTGGACCACGGTGAATCGTCGGAAGCCCTGTCCCCCTCTGGTAACTTTTTGCCGCGCCTCTGGCCGCTGCTTTAGCTGTGGCCTTCTTGGCCACACTAAGAGCAACTGTAGATATTCGGGTCTGTGTTTTCGTTGTCTTTCTCCTACTCATTCTGTGGCTATATGTAAATTTTTTCAGGAAGGAAAACTGTCTGCTCCTCCGTCCCCCAACATGGCGGGCCTTTCTCCTCATTTCCCTACCATTATCCCTCCATCGGAAGCAACCTGTGATCTACTCCTCTCCCTCTCCTACTGTGCTCTTGTATCTTCCCATTCTACCCAGCTGACCAAGGAGCTTCTCGAGCACCATATAGCTATCAATTGGTCCCTAGCATCCGGAGTCGAAGTCAAGGACTCGGCCCCTAAAAAATTTCTTCTTAGGTTCCCCTCCCCTAAGATAAAGATAGACACCCTGAACCTTTACGGATCCTCCTTGCAAACTCTTTCTGCCTCTTTCACTCATTGGACTCCTTAGTCTAATGCGGTATTCACCCTTAGAGAGGAGGGAGTATGGGTAAGACTAGAAGGTATTCCACACCACCTCTGGAGTGTGGGACATATTTAGGTGCATGGTAGCTGACTTTGCCGATCTTCTGGAAGTGGACCTCACTGTCGAACGAGCAAAACAGTAGAGCTTTGCTCGTTGTCGGATTCTGCTGCATCATGGGAAAGATTTGCCTGATACTCGCTTCTATGCTTTTGGTCGTATAGTATATCCTATTAAGTTCAGACCTAGTTGGGATATCTGTGGTCCC
>JAMKQA010079068.1:0-11321 GCA_024699735.1 Posidonia australis
CCTGGCGTCGGGCTTCACGACTCACTGTGTGTGGTTTTGGCCATTGAGGGCCGTTGCTTGTGGTTTTGGGCCAGTGGAGCCCTGGTTTGTGGTTTTGGCCAGTGTGGGCCTAGTTTCTGTGGTTTTGAGAAAAGAGTTTGAGAAAGTAATTTAAAAGGAAAATTGATTATGGTTTTGTTTTCCGTAGTTCTCGTAGGGTGCGTACTGGGTGACTTTGGTCACTCACGCGTTTTCCTTGTAGTTTTGTTCGCAGGTGCAGACATGCAATTGGTTTAGCGTAGTGCATATAGTCTGGAGTCTGCTAGCCACACACACAGGCTCCTGGTGGTTAGATATTTTACTGTTTAGCTTTAGTTTTTCCGTAATTTAATTTGTTTAAATTATTGTGAAAAATTTGGGGCGTGACACCCAACTAGTAGAGCTTCATTGAGAAAACTTTGTGAGAGTTTTCTAAACCCAAAATCAAGTATTCCACTCTCATCAATTAAATTTAGCTTCAAGCATATCTTCAACCAAATTCTCTACCATTTGAGCGTGCATCAGTTGAATGACTTGAAAGGAAAAATTGAACATCTGGAAAATAACTTTGTATCATTGGAAATTAAAAGTGAAAATTTGCTTAATGATGTCAGTAAACTTATAATTAGTGAAAAAAATCATGACACAAGAAAGTATAAAAATGAAAATGTACATAAAAAGATTGTTCTATGAAAATGAATTTGTAAGAGTTAAAAATGATGAAAAATATGAATTTGTTATTAAGAAAGGAAAATAAATTTTCAAAAAAAATTATGATATGATTCCTAAGATTAACTTTTTGGGATCTAAAATAAAGTGGGTGTCAAAGTCTCTACTTAATGGAAGTGTTTAATTTCTCCAAAGAGGAGAAAGGACAAGGGACCATAACTCATTGAAAAATATTTAAAATTCCTTTTCTATTGGAAAAGTGAGTTTTAGTTACTTTATGTCAAACCATGATTCTCTATTAGTTTTTGATTGAAATAGGTGAATATTTGATAAAACGTGGATGGATATCCATTCAATTCATTTATCATAATTTTATATGTTTCATATTGAAAATTCAATAAGTCATTAAAATTTGAAGGAGATTAGGAATTTGCAAAAATTGAAAACATAATTTGAAAAATAATCCTATTCAGTACACCGAAAATATCCGATCTACCGATTTATGTGTTAATCTATAAGTTTTTCGGCCAATCGAAGAGTTCTAGTCGACCGATTATTCTGGTAATTAATTTTTATTGATTTCATTTGAATTTTTAAACCTTGGTTTGTACTTATCTTGAATATTATCATACCTTAATTTTATATTTGGCTCTTTAAACTCTAAATATATGCATAAATAGACTAAATAAGGAATTCTTATAAAATATGATTGAACTTGATTGACATATCTTATAGTACTTTATTTTTGATCATGTTTGGATTATAGATTAATGAGATTCTTTATTATGATAATGTTAGTATATTGTTATATCCTTTTGCTTATGAAAGATTTACATGATTATATATTTTTACTCGTAATGATATTGAAATTAGTACTTAAAGTTTACCGACGCTTAAAATGATATATCTTTTTGCTATGCACGATGTATATGGATTATTTTTACCCATGTTTGAATTAAGGGGGAGCATACTAAATGTATTTTATATTGTATTTTTATGATTGAATATCTTATCAAAGTTGATTTTGATGCATATTGAAATATCTTATTTTCTGTTTACTTATAACAAAAAGGGAGAGAAGAATAGGGATAGAATTTCCAAAGATAGTTCTTGCTTGTCATCTAAATTTAAGATAAATGAGTGGTTGTGTTGTTCCTAAGTAATTTTTGATATTCTTTTAAATGGACTCATATAGTTAGGGGAAGTTTATTGAATATCTTTATCTTAGAAAAAGTAATCTTGAAAATTTGTATTTCTTTTGGATCTTTACCTTCTATTTTCATTATGACATAAAGTGGAAAAATGATTAATATTAATACTTGAGCTTAATTATAACTACTATTAGGAGAACATTAATGTTATCATACATATTTTAAGAGGGAGTTTTACTAAATAAAGTTCATTTACTCATGCTTCAATTGAGGGGGAGCTAAAATTATTGGATATCTGAAAATTTTCTATTTACACATGATTGATGTAAGGGGGAGCTTATCATGATTCATTGAATATCATATAAAAAATGATTTTGATGTCTTTTAAATATTTTTCCTTCTAAATATAATATATATTTCATTGATCATATAATAAAAATTGATCTTAAAGCTTGTGGATTCAACAACTCATATAAAAGTTGATCTTAATGTTGAAAGATCCCAACAAATTGATATACTATAAAAATTGATTTTAATGAATATCATTTATCTTATGAATATGATAACGCTTATTGAATATCTTTTATCTTCAGATTTCTACTAATTTTTGCTAATAACAAAAAGGAGTTGTTATGAAAAATTAATAGAATATTTACTTGATGATTTTGATGATAAAAGATATTTTTTATGATTGCTTACTTGTTGAATTTGAAAGAAAAATTTCTGTCTTTTTTATTTTGACAAAAAAAAGGAGGAAGATACATATTTCGAAGTTATTTGTGTTTTGAAATACTAAATAGGGGAAGCATTAAGTTCTTTTTGACATATATAATGCATGATCTTAGGGAGAGTTAATTTTCATAACTTTGAAATATTTATGGTTTTGTCATCATCAAAAGGAAAAGATTATTGGCTTTTTAGCTGACTATCGATTTTGATGATAACAAAACATATTTGTAACTAACCCTTCCTAATAAGTCAAGGAAATGTCTTTATAGACATTGATAAGAAAAGAAAGAAGAATGGATCAAAAAGGCGCTTACATGAAAAATTCATGTCCAAGTCAAATTGAAGAATGAAGATCGAGTGGCGAATTCAAGACAAAATATTAGATCAAGTTCTCATGTAAATGTATACTATGTAAATGTAATTTGTTATATTTGTAGGAACCTATAATAATCTTCAAAATACTCCTATGGTGTCTTAGAAAAATAGTCTAAGTCCCAAAACCATTATTTATTGAAAACATTTATTATTAGGCTAAAATAGGAAATTTCAACATACCAAATAGTTTCAGTATACCGAATTAGAGAATATTGTAGTTCAGAACTGAGAACCAATTCGACATACCGAAATATTTCGATTCACCGAATTATTCGATTGTTATAAACCAAATGGTAGACCGAACAATTTTGACATACCAAACCAGTTATCGTTGGAATAAAAATATTGATGTTAGACACAAAGTTTACACTCATCATTCTTATAAATAGGACCTCCATTGACAAAAAAAAAACACCCAACTACTAGAGCTTCATTGAGAAATCTTTTTGAAAGTTTTCTAAATCCAAAATCAAACATTCCACTCTCATCCATTGAATTTAGCTTCAAGCATATCTTTAACCAAAATCTCCACTATTTGAGAAAGAAGCTTCACCTCCATCCATCAACTTTGCCAAGTATTTAAGAGAAATAAAAAAAAGTAAGTGTTGTTTTTTATATTTCTTGAGTCCTTTCTTCTCCGGTTGTGAGAAGAGGAATTCATTGTTTTTTGCGGAGTTTTAACGAGGGTTCATCAAGGAAGTGTAACAGTAGGATATTGGCCGGGAACAAAATTGAAATAGGAAAACTCTTGAGGAGTTTTTGAGAAGTGAACTTGGTCGAGGAGGTTGAATTACTATAAATTCTTTGTGTACATTTTCATTGTCTCTGAACACCTTCTTTGAATGTTCTTAGTTTAATAGTCAACTCCCTGTTTAATTCCATATATTTGTGTTCTTTGCTTGATATTGTTAAATAAACACTTAATTTACACATTATTCCTAAATTCATTATTCACCCCACCTTTAGTAAAGCCTAAGATCCTTACACAAGAGAGGGAAAAATTTTGAAGGGTATTTTTTGTGCATGTATGTGGGACTTGAAATGTAAAAACTTAGATGGTCTTATTTCCAAGGAATTCTAGAATAAATGTTCACAATAACTTCAACTAGGCATGAATGATCACACACGCGCAGGCGTGCGTCGAACCAGACTGGGCTCGGGCTTCAGGCTTAAGAGAATGGTCTTTGGGTACTTTTTGTACAAAATTACATTAGTCAATTAAGTTTAATTAAGGCCTTCCTTAATTAATTACAATTGGACCTTACTTAATTACTTACAATGGGCGTGTAGAAAGGGTCAAATGGACATATGAGACGAGAAGGCAACGGTTTTGATAAGGATTTTTCCTTTTTCTTCTCTCGTACCTTCCCTTTTTGTTTTCTCTATTCTCTGACGACTCTGTGTCTTAGAAATGATGACTCTTTATGCTATTTCATTTAAAGGTAACGGAGGTGTGGTCGTAGTGTAGACGAGAATATAGTACATTCTCCATCTACTTAATCATTTTATCCTGAGAGGAATAGTGTGGAACCATGTGTATTGACATGAGGGTCGTTATTTTCTGTAAGACAAATTCTTCAAGATGACTCAATCAGATGGTTTTTGACCTTATCTCTGTACTTTGTTTTTATTTCATGTATTGTTTGTTCATGATTTTTCCTGGATCGTATGATATGGCTATAATTGACATGTTAATGAACTCAATGAATATATTCATACATATAGTTTCATGTTTTATCCGAATACAAATCTTGTATTTTTGTCCCATGTCAAAAGAAGAAAAAACAAACTACAAGTTGTCCCAACGTAATTGATCGAGAAAAGCAGAACACATTCCTCTCAATTTTGAACCCAAAGACCTCCTCCCTCCTTTCCTCACCTTTCTCAATTCTGAAGATGACTCAATAAGTGTTATATCTGACCCATTTACAGCCCTAATAACAGAGAAATCTAAATTTGTCGAGAGAGAGTGAAGCTACATCATCTCATAAGTAGTTTGTGTCATAGATTGATATTCAGATTCAACAATGGATCTAGAGACAACATTCTACTTTTTACTGCACCATATAACCAGATTTCCTCCAACATAAGTGCAATATCCAGAAGTAGACTTTTGACCTCTTCTATTTCCTGCATAGCCAGAGTCTAGATAAGCCTCATTGTGCATACGACCATTCTTTTTATAAACCAGTCTTTCACTAGGAGCCCTTTTAATATAAGAAATCACTCGCAAAGCTTCTAACTATTGTATTGTTCTTGACTCCTACATAAATTGACTGAGTATACCAATAATGTACGCAATATCTAGGTGTGCGATAATCAAATAAATCAACTTCTTAATCATGCACCTGTATCTACCAATATCCTTCAAAATGGGTAAGGAACTATCCAAGAAATTTAGACTGATCAAATGGAGTGGTCTCCAGTCTACACCCTATCAACCTATACAGCTACATATACAAAATGCAGATCGACAAAATTTCATTCACATATACAGTTTGTATCACGTAGCCACTATCCTTTCGTCTATAGAAAATAGAGTGCCCGACAACATAACATCAAAAATCACCAGTAACAACAATGTTGCTAAACTTCTCAGATCAGGCGCATGAACTCAATTTAAAGTCATAGATTGCTTTACTGAGTAAACAAACCTGATCAACACAAAGAAAGCATTCTTGACATCCAATTGACTAAACTCTCAGGACTAATTCACTGTAATGGAGAGCATGACCCTTATGGAATTCAATTTGGCTACAAGATAAAAAGTCTTAGCGTAGTCAATATCATACTCTTGTGTGAAGTCACATGCTACCAGACGTGTTTTGTACCTGTCCACCATGCCATCAGGCTTGTATTTGATAACAAATACCCATCTACAAGTGACTATATTAGTTCCTACTGGTTTAGGAACCAAATTTCATGTGCCACAAAACACTAAAGCCTACATGTCCTCATCCATAGCTACCTTCTACTGTGGCAGTAAGATAGCCTCTTGGTAGTTCTTATAGAAAGTGATTCAAAAGTAATAGATAATGCAAAGGTATGACAAATAGGGTGAAGCCTATTATAGCTAACAAAATTTGAAATAGGATGAGTAGTAGAAGCACATGTATCTTTCTGAATTGCAATTGGCAAATGAAGGTTTGTGGGTGGTAGATCTTCAAATGGTGAAGAAGGAATGGCTGGAGAGGGGCGTTGCCAACAATGGTATACCTACAAAGGACAAGACGTCTCTTTTTCTATAGTAGTAATGTCGATGGCATTAGTGTCACAAGATTCTACAAGCGAGAGTAAAGGAATGCTCTAAAACGGAGAATCAATACTATCAAAGAAGTGTCAAGTCTTAAAAAAAGTAATATCTACAGAGACAATATACTTCCTAGTAGCAGGGATGAAACACTGATACCCTTTCTAAGTATGAGAGTATCTAATAAACAAGTAGCAAACAAATCATATAGCTAGTTTATCTAAGTTTGATGTCAAATCTTGAACAAAGGCAACACAACTAAATACCTGTAGAGTAAGAGGAAAAATCTCTACATTAGAACGTAGTTGTCGAAGTGGAATCTCTCCCTTAAGTAGGGTAGACGACATACAGTTGATGAGATAAGAGGTTGTGAGGACTACATCAGACCACAGATATTTGAGAACATACATCTCAAGCATGATGGATCGAGCAATATTAAGGATATGTCGATGTTTACGCTCAGCGACACCATTTTGCTGAGATATATGTGGACAAGAAGTTTGGTGTATAACACTTAGAGATTTACAATAATTTTGAAGGTTCGTTTGAGTAAATTCTAAAGTATTATCAGTGTGAAGAACTTTGGAACAAATAAAATATTAATTTATTATTTCCACAAAAAAAGTTTTGATGGTAGCAAGGATACTAACTCTATTTTTCAACAAATAGATCCATCAATAAACACAATATAATATCTGTAACCAGACACAAAAGGTGTTCTAGTAGGACCCCATACATCTCGATAAATTAATTCAAAAGGACTCTGATTGTGGATCAGATGAAGACTATAAAAGATAGCATGATGGTGCTTACCTAACTCACAAGTCTTACATTGAAAAGGAGAAATAGATATTCAAGGAAGTATCTACTACAATTTTTTATGAAATAAATGACCCAACTGATAATACCCAATGAGACGATTCTACTGTAGAAGCCAACGACGCAAGTCCTCTAGGTAATGCATCTTTAACCAATAGGTAGACTCCTTGGCCTTGCTCACTGTAACCATGCTGGCGACAGCCTCGGGACTTGGCGCGAAAGGCCAAATACGCGAGGGTCGGCAAAGTCACGACAAAAATAAAATAAAAATGCAAATGCAGAAGTCGCCACCTAGTCTATTAAAATGGAAGACAAGGAAAACTATAAAAGAATCATTCAAATCATGCATATAGAAAACCAATGGAAAAGGTCTTTGTAAATCAGAAATGGATAAAGATCCATGTTACGCACGAAGAAGGTGTTAGACACCCCCGTGCGCCCGATAAATCAGTCTTCTATAGGTTTCTCATTTGCTTATATGGAATGTCGGCTTTTCAGCCTTTACCGTACGTCCGAGGGCGATATGCCATGTCATGCTAAATGTGTGTGGTGTCTTATGCTAAATAAGGGTGCAGGGGTGTATCTTAATGCTCAGAATTATCGCTCATATTTCGGGTCAAGTGTCGATGCAAAGATATTGCATAAATAAGATCAGGGATCTAAGTATTTTGGGCGATTTATCATCCTTGCTTTGCTATATGCCAAATGCAATCTAACATGCTTGGAAATGGCTAAAAACAGAGTTGTGTCCTCCTAAGATATTAAAGAAGAAAACCAGAAAAAACCAGAAGCAAATCGAAGTAAAAAATCATGCTAGAAAGCAATGCAAAAGTTGCTGTGTGCCACTGATAAACAGGCTGATGTGTCTGCTTGGTGTGCCAGACTGGTGCGCCACCTATGTGCTCCTGTGTGGGCCAGAAAGATGTGCCAAAGCAAATACAGAAATCCATGCAGTGCAAAGTCACATATGAATGCATTCCAGAAAATCATGCCATGTAAAATCCTTTGCAAAACTTGAAAAATATGCTCTGAAAGCATAAGAAATGCAAGTGTAATGACTTGTGGACCTTGTGCTCAAGGGCTAGTAGCCTTACACAAGATCCCACTCTATTTATGCTAAAATGTATGCAAGAAGGTTCAACCATGTCTCTGGATCATGGGCTGATACACAAGGTTCTCCATATTGGAGTAGAGGTAAACAACCTACTAGATTTTAGCCATGGACTGAACATCCAAAGGGGGAAAACAATCTTGTTCAGAGCTGCAAACATGCATGCAAAACCATGGAATATCAGAAAACCAGCAGCAAAAGAATCAGACGCAAAATCATCGGAATACTATGCAAACAGGGATGCAAAAGTGAGTGTTTTGCTTTCTGACCAGTCTGGTGCACCTGAATGGTGCGCCAGAGTGGTGCTCTGGGTTGGTGCGCTACTCTGGTGCACCACTTAGGTACTCCAGATTGGTGCTCCCCAGAAAATCTGGATCAGACTGCAATCCGATCTAGAATTTGATCCAGAATAGAGATGGGTGATTTTTATTAATGCAGATCAGTTCATGCAGATGATAAAAACTGAAACATGATGTGATACAAATGAGCAAAACAAACCTATTATTATGTGATTCAAAAATATGATAAATTATAAGTTCATGGCTAAAATGCTTGCATAAGATTCTAAAAGATAAAATAGAAGATGAAGCGAACTTTAACAGCACATGTAAAGGATGAATATGGAAAAAAACCTGATTTGCTACATATCTCCTAGCATGCATGTAAATGAATTATGGTTCTTATTACAAAGGAATTGAAAGAAAAGACAACTCCTAGAAGTAACAAGGTGCATATTTTCATGCTAAAAATAAGGAAACATGCTGGCAAACTAGGTATAGATTTGCATGTAGAACATATTGCAAAGGAAACAAGCAATCTCATCGTGGAACTCTCATGTTAACAGCAAAAAATCAGACCATAGATAAAGTCTAAAGCATGCTTTATTCAGTGCAAAAGCTAAGATCTTAAAAGAAGAAAGGTGAGGAGCCTACCTTGTCCAAGGTGTTTCTTCTTAGAGAACCCAAGATAATATGATCCTTGTTGCTTTAGAAGGGCTGAAGATGCTTTGAAATGCAAGGGAATACTCCAGAAAACGAGAATAGGCTGCTGGAAAGAGTATATGGCTTGCTCAAGATGTTTGCTCAGATCAAGATTGCTGAAATCAAGGTTTTCTAACCTCTTCTAATGGTTGCCTATAAGGGTCCTTATATAGGATTTCTCATGGATAACTCTTAGGAATGCAAGGAGCCTCGTAAACGAAGAGCCTGGGAAGTTTCCAAGGTATATTCGTTGGTGGAGGTAACAACCATGGGAGGTGGAAAGCCAGCAGTCTGAGAAGTGGTTGCGCGCCTTCTTGGTGCGCCAAGTAGGTGCGCCAGGTAGGTGTGCCAGCCTAGTGCTCCAACTAGGTGTGCCACTGTAGTGTTCCTGCTCGATGCTCCAAACAGGTGCTCCACATTGGTGCTCCGACTTGGTGCTCTCTCCTACTTGTCTGGATTTCTAATTGGGCTGCGGGCCTACTATAGGTTTGTAGTCGATTTAGCTAATGGGGTTAGGTTTGCCACATCCAAAGCAACATCTGGAAAGCTCATCTATGAGTCACCTCAAAATCGGAGTGTCTACACTCACGTCCCAAATTAATCCTCTTCTCTATCTACAAATCTAGAAGGTATAGTGAAAAGGAAAGAGAGCTACATAACAATGGAGTTGTTTGGTAATGGCATTAATGGATAAAAGGTTAACTGGAATTTCAGGAACATAGAGAACTTTGTCTAATATTAATTGAGATGCAGCATGAATACTACCTTGTCCAAAAACATGACAAGTTCTGCCATCACTAATGGAAACTGATCTAATATCTGGTAACTAGAATATACGGGAATAAAGGTTGATACTGCCTGTCATGTGGGAGGATGTTCCTGAATCTATAATTCAAGAATTATCCTTCGATGCTAATAAACTAGAGATACCTAAGGTGAAGGTAGTGGCATGCGATGCCATAGCAGTAGAAGACTAACATTCTCAGAACTGGAGGAACTTAGTGTACTCATCCTGAGAAAGTGTCACTAATGGTGCACTACTAGTAGGAGTATCTGTAGGTGTATTTTGTATCTCAGTGGAGACCTGTGTCCAATCCAACATTCTAAACTTTTTCCAATTGTAGTCTGATCCGTGGTTAGTGTGACTACAGTGCTGACATGGAGGACGATCTCTGCCATCTCTATGTGTAGACACTCCGATTTTGAGGTGATTCATAGATGAGCATTCCAGATGTTGCTTTGGATGTGGCCAACCCAACCACTTTTTGAATCCCATTAGCTAAACCAATCCTAAACCCATAGCAGGCCCGCAACCCAATTAGAAATCCAGACAAGTAGAGGAGAACACCTAGCTGGAGCACCTGTTTGGAGCATCGAGCAGGAGCACTACCATGGCACACCTAGCTGGAGCACTAGGCTGGCACACCTACCTGGCGCGCAACCATTTCGCAGACTGCTGGCTGCTGGCTTTCCACCTCCTATGGTTGTTACCTCCACCAACGAATATGCTTTGAAATCTTCCCAGACTCTTCATTTACGAGGCTCCTTGCATCCTTTAGGAGTTACCCTTAAGAAATCCTATATAAGGACCCCTATAGGCAACCATTAGAAGAGGTTAGAAACCTTGATTTCAGCAATCCTGATCTAAGCAATCATCTTGGGCAAGCCATATACTCTCTCCAGCAGCCTATTCTCGTTTTCTGGAGTATTCCCTTGTATTCCAAAGCATCCTTGGTCCTTCCAAAGTAACAAGGATCTCTCTATCTTCGATATTTCAAGAAGGAATACCTTAAGAGGTAGGTTTTCTTCCCCTTTCTTCTCCTTTAAAACTCAACCATAGCACCATGATAAAACATGCTTTAAACTTCACATAGAATCTGATTTCTGTTATTATATAAGAGATTTTTTTTATGATAGAATGTTGATTTCGTGTACAAGACACCTTGCATGCATAATCCATATGTTAATAATCAGCACCATGTAGTTCTTAAAAGTGGTTTTATTATTCTTCTCCATTCTACTACACTAAGATCCATGATACATGTATGCATGCTAAGATATGCAATAGAGAGGATCTTGATGTATTCACCATTTACATGTTCTGTAAAACTTATTTTCTCATGCATATCCTTTTAGAATCTTACACAAACATTCTAGACATGAACTTGCAATTTATCATAATAGACTCGTTTTGCTCACTTGCATCACATCATGTTTCA